>JAFMPE010111382.1:0-12475 GCA_024759925.1 Ficus religiosa | reverse complement strand
AGAGGGGTAAACTTGTGTCCCTTGAACATGTAAGATTTTCTTTTATTTATAGATGATATACATTATTTTCTATAAATTTTTCTATGTTTGTTTGTTGGTTTCCTGAGTTTTTTAGTGTTTATTTGTGTTTTGATGTTTTTGTAGGTGTTTTGGATACTAGGGAAAGAAAAGAGATTGAAAACAGAGCAAAAAGGAGAAAAAAAGAAGAGAATCATGCCATGGACCAGCAGGCCAGGCACCACGGTGTTGGCTGTGTTGGAAGTTAGCCATCAGATCTGTAGTGCCGTGGCACTAACGATAGGTGCTATGTTGCTCCGAATTGACTTTTCTAGTTTTTGAATTTCAGTACACCTCCGAACTTTTCCCTTTTGAACCCAACTTTGGGAGCCTACAAATAGGTCATCCTAGGGTTTGTTTGGGTGTTTTTTGACCAACAGCCATTTATGGAGCAGAAGAAGAAGAAAAAGAGGAGATTCATTGGCGGCTCAAAAAGATTGTATGCGTAGAGATTTTCAAGACCAAAATCATTCTTCTTCCTTCATTATTTTCTTTTCCATGTTTTTAGTTTCTAATTTAGTGTTCTTTTCAATTATGTTTAGTTAGGTTTATTTTTGATTAAGGGGGATTCAGACATATGATAATTAATTGAATGATATATAGATTTTATTTTCCAATTTTCCTATTAAGATTGTTATGTTCTTCCAATTTTATTGTTGATGATTATTTTCTTGTTTTATTTAGGTGCACAACTAAATAGAACTTAGGAATTATCTATTGCTAGATTAGGAGTCTTGATCCGTAATTGTCTTGTGATTATAGGTTTAATCCAGTGATGATTTTTACATATCGCTTTTATCAAATTCCTGAATCCACCAAAATTGAAGAATTGGGGTGTGTTGATTGGAGGGATTAAGGGCAGGATTGAAATGGTATGAGAGAGAGGAAGGGAGAAAAGAGACCAACCATTTTTTTGGTAGGGAGGATTGTGCAAGAGAATATGGATGGGCTAGGGGTTAGCAATCTTTGAGCCCACCAATTTTTTATCCCTCCATTCCTGGACGTAAAGAAAGGGAAGGATGTCATCTTGCTTAGTAGTTTATGGTGTTACCGTTTTTATTTTCTTTAGATAATTCTTACTCAAATTTATATGTTTATATATGTCCTTTTTAATCTAATAATATAATTCAGCAAAAAGAAAAATATAATAATGTACTTCTTTTCTATTTATTTTTTCTTTAAAGATATTTATTTTCCATCTCATATTACTTTAAAAAAAAATTAAGGTGTGTGATCTTTTTTAATCACCTAATCTAATAGATGATCTAACTTTTTTTATTTAGGAAAATGATCTTTTGCCATTTTTTCAGATTTGATCAAATTGACTATGAAAATTGGTGATTGACTATGAAATTTGGTGATTTACGTTATAATTAATCAGTGAAGGTCAATCACTGATTGACTATTATGTGGTTAATTACTGATTGACCATCTAAGAGAATTGATTAATCATTAAAAAAAGAGGTTTTTTAAACTAATTTTTGAAAACTTCAACCATTTTTTAAAAAAATTCTTAAAAATGCTATTTAGTTGTAAATCCATTAATTTTATTAAAAATGAGAATTGAATTTCTCATACAAACTATAATGTCATTTCAATTTATTTTTCTGTTTCATATACATATTAAATTTCGTTTATTTGATTAGATAATTATTATAATAATTAAAACTAGGAAATGTATGCAATATCTATAGTGCCAACTAATATCAATACAAGTTAACAAATGATCATTTGGTACTTTCACAAATAAGAGAGACTCGTTCAATCCTTTTTTTTCCCCCGACTTATACCAAACAACAAATGAATGGACAACCAAAATCTTTCTTTCCCATCATCAGGGCCGGGTCAAATCATTTTGGGGCTTAAACAAAAAGTTCTAAGGGGCCTTTTAAACAAGTTAATTAAAGTTTTTCTTTTTCCTTAAACAAAAAGAGAGAGTAAGAAATAATAATAATAATAAAGTATAACCATTAGGAGTTATGAGCAGATAATAAATATTAAAAGAAAATATATGTTTGTATAAAATTTTAAATATGGTAACATCTACAAATTAGATTACCATTACTCTTACCTCCAACTGTTTGTTGTGTTTTCAAAAATCCTATTATTTGGTTGTTTTTTTTTTTTTTTTGCTTTTTTTTTTCAATAAAACCTTAATTAGTTAAGCATGAACTAATAAAAATTAATTGATTGCTAAAATGATAAACATATAAAAGAAAATTCAATTGGAGGCCTTAGCTCAACATAGGGTCTTAGGTAATTGTCTAAGTGACCTTATGATTGAGTCGGTACTGTAATTCTGTCATACTAAACAACTTTGAGACAATTACGATCCTTTTGTATTTTTATCCTCTCCTTCCTCTCTCCTACTCTGTCCATGCTAGAGAGAGAGAAAGAGGGGAGAGAGAGAGAGAGAATCTTTCGACTTTTTGACATAGGTGCATCATTAACTAATCACAAAGTCGTAATTTACATTCTGAATTTATAATTTTTGATAATTTATATCTGGTACACATAAATATGTAACAATCTATCCCTGTTCTTAATCAATGTTAACCTAAATTTATATATGAAACAAAGTTAATTTTAAATTTATTATTTTAATAAAACTTAACTAAAGATATTAATCTCAATAAATTTAGGTTAAAATATATAAAAATGACCATTCATGTTATGAGTTAATGATTCGTGTACAAATTATATATCAATTTCTTTTAAAAAGAAAAATCAACATCATCATCTATGGTATAAATTGTCATAGATTTGTAAGATTAGTTGTGTAAATTATCAAAAATAAAAATTTGGGGTACAAATTATAATTATGTGATAAATTCGTGCGTCGGGTGCAAAAAAGCCAAATATCTTCCTCCCTCCCAAACAAAAACCCTCTCATTAGTCTCGCTTCTTAGCTGGTTCTTCCGCAAAACTCCTTGTCTTGTTTTTTCTCTTCACTTCTTTACCTTATCCTCTTCTTCTTCTTCTTCTTCATCTTCATCATCATCTTTCTTTGTTAACTCAGAAAACCGAGAAAACAATGGCAAGCGCAGTCTCCACAGAGCCCAACACATCTAAAGAAAATGAAGAAGAAGAAGAATTCTCCTCTTCCGACGAGTCCGACTCGTCGGACTCCGAGTCGGAAACGGAGCAAGAGAAGACGGTTAGGCCGGAAGAGCCCGTGGCCTACGTCCGACCGGGAGAAGAAGTAGACGAGCTGGACAACTCGCCGGAGACGAACGTGAGGCTGTTCAACCAGGCTCTGGACAGCAAGAGGCTGAGGAGGATGATGGAGGAGGAGGAGAGGAACTACGTGAACCACGAGGACCTCTTCGATTTCCCCCAGGACCCGGAGAATTGGAAGGAGGAGGATCTGAGGGAGCTCTGGGCGGATGCTCCATTGGAGATGACCAAGCCCGGCTGGGACCCTGCCTGGGCCGACGAGGACGATTGGGACATTGTGAGGAAGGAGATTGCTGCTGGCCGGGACCCCCCCATTGCGCCGTTTTATGTTCCTTATCGTAAGCCTTATCCAGTCATTCCCGACAACCACTATGATATCTCCAACCCCAAGTCTGTCATTGAGGAGTTGGATCGGATTGAGGAGTTTCTCACCTGGGTCAGCTACATTTTCCCCGACGGTAGTTCGTAAGTACTACGCATTCGTTTTGGATGAACTATTTCATTTGAATGTTCGTTCAACTTGTACATCAATGATGCTGATATTGTTTCTGAAATTGTGTGTGGTTGTCTTTAAGAGAGACTGGTTCGAGTGTAGGAAAAAGGCAAAATTGTGTGTTTGTGTATGATTTTAAAACATGTATTAAGTTACGCCAATTCCCACACCACACCACCACAAACCCCCACATCCCCCAACCACCCCCCCCCCCCCCCCGGCGGCCGGCCGGCGAACCTTACTGTAATTGTCTAGTTTTCTTTTCAAAGGTTTAGCTTTCGTTTGGTTTAGCATTCGTTTGGATGAACTACTAGAGTAGTTCATTATTCCATTGGAATGCACTGTGTGTTTGGTTACACAACTGTTGGAGTGCAAGCATTTGAATGTTTCATCATTTCACAGCAATTCATTTCGAATTTATACCTTTTAGAACTCCGTACCACACTCAAATGCTATAGTTCATACGAACGAATGCTTAGTTTGGTTTGGTTCGCGAGCACTAATTTTTTCCTACAAGTACTTGGGCCACTTTGGCATTACATTAACTTTTCTTCTCTTCCAGTCAGTAGAAGAAGATGAAAGTAAAAGTTATTTATTTTTTTGTTAAGTGTAAGGATCCATATATATATATATATATATATATATTAAAAGAACATAATGAGATAAATAGGATATTTTTGGTTTTGTTTGGTCGAGGTTTGGAAATGGTTTTTTGGGGTATGTAAAGTAAATGATGCTAATTGAAGATTGTTTCTGAAATTGTGTTTGGTTTTGTTTTTAGAGAGATTTGGCTTGAGTATAAGAAAAAAAGGTGAAATTGTCTTTGTGTATGTTTTTGAAACATGTGCAAGTTATATAGCCTTGAAAAATGAATATGGATATGAGAAAACAATTTTCAACCATTTTTCATTTTCTTAACAAAAACCATTCTCACCGTTTTTTTTGTTTCCATTTTCAAAGCATTTGTTAACCAAACGCGATTTAGAAAATGTTTTGTTTTTGTGCAGAAACATTTTCAAAAACACTACCGAACACCTCCTACGATTTTTCTAGGAGTTACTTAGTAGGCTCAGTTATTTTGGTGTCTTGCGTCCTGTTTGTTTGACTTGTGTGGTTTTATTAACATACAGTAGTAATATATATATATATATATATATATATTATCTCCTTGGGATTCTGTTAGAGATTTCAATTTCTAGTAACGATTTTGTTGTTGTTCGATGGTTGGTCTTGTATTAAAAAGTTTCTATAACTATTTCTTTTTAGGTCTGTTCTTGATGAAAAGCATGGCTTTTTGTATTGTATCGTCTATCTCCTTTTTACTACATAGATGGCAGTGGGTGACTATATGCCCTCCCTAGAATTTTCTTCACAGTTATCATGTTTAAAGCACAAACAGGTTGTTTTGTTGTTTCACTTTCTGTTTGTTTGACTGGTGAAGTTTTGATCCAGCAATGGTTATTGTTTCTTTTCATTTTTCCCTGGAATCGTGATTATGTTTGTTATAGCATCTTTCTCAAATTCTTTGGATTCTTAAAATGTACCGGTGTTGTTGTTTACGAACTTGAAGCCAATTCATTAGTAGTTTCTTATGCTAGAACGTAACTAGTAGTTATGACTATCAGAATCAATGAGTGGTAATTTCATCGTTTCTGTTTGGTGAGTCCTATAATTTTTGGTTCCTTGGTGGTCCCCCCCTCCCCCCCCCCCCCCAAAAATCATAAAACAGATGACAGCTTGATAGTATTTCTTTCTACTAGAACCTGTAGCTATTGAACAAGGTGTCATTTTCACATCTCGTGTTGCTTCTCTTGAATGGTGTAGTTTTGGTTTAGTGGTGCTTTTTTGACGTGATATATATATATATATATATCTTTTTTCCCGCCCTCTTTGTGCAAGGTATGAGGGCACTGTTTGGGATGATTTGGCTCATGGAAAAGGCGTTTATGTTGGTGAACGGGGGCTGGTCAGGTTTGACAATTTGAGTGTTTCGTACTAAATACTATGTATATTTTTGGAATATGTATATTCATTTACTTCTTACTGGCTGCCTACGTACTTTTGCGTAGGTATGAAGGTGAATGGCTTCAAAATAACATGGAGGGTCACGGAGTTGTTGAAGTCGATATACCTGATATAGAACCCGTGCCAGGTTCCGAGTATGTTTCTAATCCCTAATGCCCTGTGTATATTCTCGAAAGTTCTCAGCAGTTGGAACCTTTGAAGTCTTTTCTTGGGAGATTAATCTGTAGATAATTTTGTTATCCTCTCTTTAGGCTTGAAGCACAAATGCGTGCCGAAGGGAAAATAATATCGAGAGACTACATGACCCCAGAAGATAGGGAATGGCTGGAGATGGATATTGAAGACAGCATTCTTTTGGCGGATGGGAATTATGAAATACCTTTCTATGAGAATGATGAGTGGATTAGACAATTTGGGAAGAAGCCGTAAGCTAGATTTTTTAACTACTGTTGCTTTTACTGAAGTTGTTTTTTAACTGAATCGTAAAATAGGCTAAATATGACATTGGAAGTTTGTAAATTTGTGATTTACTCTTTCTATTAAAATGCCTTCCATAAAGTTCATAAAATTCATTGTGTCCGAGGGAATCTCATTGATAATTGGTTTCTTTGTCAGTGAGAAAGGTCGGTACCGATATGCTGGTCAGTGGAAGCATGGCAGGATGCATGGATGTGGTGTATACGAAATCAATGAGCGTACTATCTTCGTATGTGCATTTCCCACAAGACTTAAATTTGGACCAACTTAAATTTATATATATTTTGCTTTCTGCATTAACAATCACAGTGTGCTAAAGTCCATTAAGGAAGCCACCGAAAATTTTTTTTTTATTCATTTAATTCTTTCTATCAGTAAATAAATATGTGAAGACCTTTATTTTAGAATAATTTGAAATCATGTTAACACTTAGTTAATAGGGTTTACTTTCTCATTTGCTGAGGACACATCATCCTTTGTGCTCTGAAAACTGTGAACTTGATGAATAAGTGGATTTGTTAGTATAAGATTTGTATGTCTGCAGGTATATAAATTCTTACATATGGTAGAAATTAGATTAAACCAGATAACTGTATTCTGTAGGATACTATCCCACAGAGGATGCAAATTAGGCTTTATATCGACTGCTCTCTCTCTCTTTCTTTTTTTCCCCCGCAATCTTTTTAACTAAGACAACTGTAATACATTGCTATATCACATTTAGTCATCTGCGTCTCTCTTTCTTTCTTTCTTTCCCCCCGCAATCTTTTTAACAAAGACAAGTATTTTCATTATGCTTCCAGGGTAGGTTCTACTTTGGGGAACTATTGGAGGATGATTATGGTTGTGATGCAGATATATCGGCGGTATTTGTTCATATGTGATTCTTTGATTTATCTCCACAATGGTGGGACAGTTGGTTAAAATTTTAAAAATAAGCTCTTTTGGAGCTGCTACTAAATCTAAATCTAAAAATGCTAGCCCTTTCTTAGGTGCATGCAGGTATCGCAGAAGTAGCTGCTGCTAAGGCTCGGATGTTCATAAACAAGCCTGACGGAAGTACGTTGTTTGAATTTTTGAAGTATATTCTTGATATGGAATATTAAGCAAAGTACCATCAACTTAATGCCACATATTATGGCTTTAATCTGGCAATTGGGTAGTACGAAGCAGGAAGAAAAATGGCACGCCGTGAATAGTAATCCGAGTCGTGTATGGTCGAGTGTCAATTTTTAGATTTAGGTGGGTATACATGATGGACCAAATTATTATAAATAGCTACAAATATTTTTTTCAGGAGTTAGTGCGTTCTTTGGTTTACGTAGTTCAGCAAATTCTCTATTCTCACGCCCTGGATTGCAGGTTGTTGCCCTTCTGTTTTTGGTCCTGACTAATAACCCGTTTATTTCATGTGTAACCGTTTCTCTGTATGTTGTGTAAATAAAATATTTAGTGGTCATGTAATTGTGTGATAGTATTGCTCCTTCACTACATCACTTCATACCGATTTGGTTTGTAGAATTTTATAGATTCTATCACCTTTTATTGTTCATGTATTGGTCTTTTGTCTACCTCGCAGTGGTTCGGGAAGAGAGAGGCCCGTATAGTGATCCCCAACATCCCTACTTCTATGAGGAAGAAGATGTTTGGATGGCGCCGGGCTTTGTAAACCAATTCTATGAAGTAAGTTCCCCTTTCAGTGACAATCTATTTTTGTTTTTTGGTTATATAAGTCAAGAAACTGAGAATGAAGTAAGCATGATGGTTGGATTTAAACTGAGAACGAACATATTTCCTTGGCAGGTCCCTGATTATTGGAAAACATACGTGCATGAGGTCGACAAGGAAAGGGAAATGTGGTTGAACTCCTTTTATAAAGCTCCCTTAAGATTACCTATGCCTGCGGAGCTCGAGTACTGGTGGTCGAAAGGTATTTGTTTCTCATTTCTACAATCTCGGCTGTACCGATCAACTTAGAAACCAACGGATGGGTATCCAAGTCTTATGACACATTTCCTTTGTTTGCTGTAAAAAATTTAAAAAAAAAAAAAAAGGAATGAGTTTAAAGTAAGAAACGGCGGCTTGGCTGATCCATATTTCATTTCCTTCATCAGATGATACTCCGGAATTTGTTCTCGTTGGCAAAGAACCAGAGACTGATCCTGATGATCCATCAAAGCCTGTTGAACCTGAAGATCCCCTAATCCTGCATACGCCAACTGGGCGTCTTATCAATTATAAAGAGGATGCAGAACATGGAATTCGTTTGTTTTGGCAGCCGGAAGATGGGAATGTTGAGGATCCTGAAAAGATCGAATACCTACCCCTTGGCTTTGATGAGTTTTATGGACGAGATACTGGCACAAAGAAGGAGGGTATTTTGAAGCGTTTTGTATCAGCTGTTGAAAAAGCATACAAGCCAGTTTTAGATAAACTAGAGAGATGGACTGAAGAGCAGAAACAGGCTAGTGAGTTGAGGATGAAGCTGATCGAGAAAGAACTCGACCTGATAGAGGCTGAGATAAGTCTTGAAGAGACGATTGAGGATATGGATGAAGAGTTGAAAACGAGGGAAAAAGAAGAGGAAAAGAAGGTGGAAATGGGTGTAGAGGAGACGGAAGATACCGCACCATTGGCTAAAGAAGACAAGAAAGTTTCAGTTGAAGTGTTGGAAGGCAAAGAAGAAGCAGATGAAGAGGAAGATGATGACGATGGCGATGGCGATGGCTTTGATGATGATGATGACGACGCTCCATCAAGTTTTGGTTCTGCTAGTAATAATACAGATAAGAATCCAAGTAAGAATGACCAAAGGGGAAGCAAATCCAGGCCATCTCCATTCTCAACATCGTCATTATCCTTTGCTACTAGTAGCCTCGTCTCCGGAGTGAGTTATATAAAAAAATTTCCTTGATCAAATGCAGTCATTTCTGTTCTTTTCTCGTTCCAAGTCTCCTAGTGTCGATTGAATTAAATCTCTTTTGGCAGGTTCCATCTTTGTTACACCAATCATTTTTGTCATGGAAGAAGACTAGATCAACCGTTAAGTCAACTCCTCCCTTGTACACCGAATGCCCTGGTGACTTTCCGCAGAGACCAGATTCAGTTAGTTTTCCTGCGGTGTTTGGTACCAAGGGAAAGTTGATCACCAAAAGCCAAACTCCCCAACTGCAAGCAAAGTACCGCTCAAATGGAAGGATACGTCGGCTGCACCCCTTATCTCCGATACCATTACATCTCTCCGTTCCCGTGAACCCGAAAAGAAGCAGAAAACTGCATAGAGCAAGGAATCATGCTTGGTTGCACACGGCACCGGTGAGTGAATTGGATACCATTCTGTCTTTGCACACACCCGTTCATTATTTGGAACAGTATAAAGACGAAAAAATTTGGTGAGCAAACCTTGAACCCGTTTTTAACAGAATACAAGAACCTCAGAATTTTGATACTGGAACCAATTTTTGTAATGCTGCAATCATTTTTCTTCAGTCACATACTTTAATCTTGGTTCCACTTTTCTGGGTTTGTGCGAGAGATGAAAACAAGAGAATGAAGAGTACAGAGTCCAATTGCTTTCGTTCTTTGCAATTCGAGTGCAAAGAAGTTTTTTTATTGCTTGAACGAGATAGAGTTCGTCGCTAAATCTAGCCCTTTTTTTCTCTCTGTTTAGCAATTTGAAGAAAAATAACAGGAAATGAAGATGCTAGTTTACATCAAAATGGCCTACAACACGAATGCTCTGAAAAACTGCTCTAATTGCATGTTTTCAGAAACGTTTGTGCCCGTTAAAGGAAATCCCTGCGATGCCATCCACTTTATTTCAAATAAGCTTGATTAACATATTTTCTTTTTTAATTAAATAATATCATTTTTAGCAATTTTCTTATTAAAATAAACGGTGATATATTATTTATTCAAAACACTATTTAATTCATAAATCTGTAATATGGCACACATTACCATGCACGCAGGGTCAACCACACGTGTCCTTCGGTTGACTAAACAATACTTGTGTGCGATTCCAGAGACAAGAATTGTGCCAGTGGACCGGACTATAACATTTGATTGATCTGACCACTCTGTCTACTAATTTATGAATATTTAACTTGCATTTAGTTTGTTATTGTGATAAAATTTTTAAGGTAGAATTAATTAATTTTTTAAAAATTTATTATAAATTTTATTGATTTTTTATAAAATGATAAAAATTAAAATAAAGAAGTAAAATTTAGTTATAATTAAATTTAAACGCTAAATAAAGTCGTAGTTTCTCTCATAGAATATGGCATGTGTTCAAGTTCACCTTAGATTGTAGATTTGTATACTATCAGTTGTATAGGAATCATTCCAATTCAATTAAAGAGAATTTGTGATCTAGTAAAGAGATTTGATAGACATAATTAATACAAATTTAAATAATTATAGATAAATTAATTTATCCACTCAACTATCAATTAGTGTTACTCCATTAAAATTCTGAAGCTGCACTCTTCGTTATATAAGGTATTACAAAAGACCAATACTCTTTTTCCATGGTTCATCATTATATGAAATATACGTATAAGTTATCCCCAATTGACTTAATAAAAAGTTATGTTTCATCTTGTGATCATCTTATCTTCGTGTTCGATTATTTTACCGTTGGAAAAAAAAATCCTATTTATAAATCCATGTAAATAGAATATCATATGGTCAACCAATAACCAAATAATCGAGATCACTCATGTTTTTCCAAATCCCAAATAATATATTTAAGAGGATAGCATTGAATCTTCTTAGGAAAATTATGGATTCCACGTTTATAAGTCATACGTCCAACATAAACGTATGTTAACCTTCTATCATTATGCTTTCACCCTTAATAAATCAAAAGACATAAATCATAAATATGGAGTTGTATTTTTATTTTAGGATTAAGATCGATTACAAAAATAATTATTAAAGTGAACTGATTTAGCTAAACGGAATTATTAAACAAATCAATTACACTCAAAGTCCAATCCAAGGTGTATCCACCACTAGAACTTATCATGCATACACCTTGAAAACCCTACTCCGAAAGCCAACATAAGTCATCTCCCCAATTGTAAGTATATATCATTACAATCTTATTTAAAAATACAAAAAGAAGCAAAGTTTCCATCGACATTTAACAGACTGTGGACCATGGATTTAAACTATTAACTTGCAGCTGTATCCTTTTAAATATATTTCCCCTATATGTACCATTCAAGATTTTAATAAATAATAATATAGGACATTTTGTTTGGTTGTATGCAATCAACATATGAAAGTCAATAAGACGCAAATTAACAAAATAAAACAATATATTATTCTTATTGAAACAAATGTCATAAATAAATCCAATGGATTCTGTTTTCGGGTAGAAATCCCAAAATCTCCAACTTTCCCTAAGATGTGATATGTTATGGTCCTCACGCTCTTGATATGCCTTTCAAAAGATTATAGCCACCAAAGTCTTCGTAAAAGGATTAACAAAGTTATCCTGTGACGTGACTTTGGAGATTACCACAAGTCCATTTTTTATGAAACTCCTAATAATAGCATACTTTCTATCAATATCCTTAATCATCTTATGGTATCTCGAATCCTTCCTATTAGCTATGGCAACATTATTGTCAGAATATAATGTCATAGGTTTATCCATACTACGGATTATCTCAAGATTTCTAAGAAACTTACAAAGCTAAACCACTTTCTTAGATGCCTTACTCGCCGCCATATACTTGATTTCCATGATAGAGTTAGCAATACAAGTTTGCTTGGCAAATCTCTACACAATGACGTCTCTTCCAAGAGTAAAGGCTGATTGCCTAACTTATAAATTGATTTTCTCGAATCCTTGTTCCCATAGGTGTTAGTTCCTCTGCAAAGTACACTCGCATATAATTTTTCATTCCCCTAAGATATTTGAGTATATATTTGACCTCTATCTAATGGTTAGATCCATGATTCGACTGATGTAAACTTGCTATCCTAATCGTATAACAAATATCCGGTGTTGTATGAAGCATTACAATAATACGACTTTCCATAACTGAAGCATGAGGTAATTTCTTCATGTACTCTCTCTCTCTCTCTGATGTCTTTGGACGGTCATTCTTAGAAAGTGTAATTCCAACCCTGGAAGGTTGCCTCCATTCTTGAAAGTTTACATCGCATATTTCTCAAGAATCTACCTATATATGAAGTTTAGTATAAAGCTATCATTTTGTTCTTTCTGTC
>JAFMPE010111361.1:16771-29915 GCA_024759925.1 Ficus religiosa | reverse complement strand
TAGTTCTCCGTAGCCCATAATTCCTCCAGCCAAATTGAACAATAATAAGAGTATTAGAGGCACTGGATAACAAAAATTGCAACAGTTATTTAAAAAACAAAACGTTTTCCTTGTTGCTATTCTCATTTATCAATTAAACAACAAAATTAGTAACACCAACAAATAAATAAATAAAAAAGCAATTTAGTTAGGAAAACAGTACCTGTTTGTGTTGTTTGACAAGGTATATGTCCCATAAGGTCGGCATTATATATGGATTTTGTTGACTATGTGAAAAATTCCCAAGGTAAATGACCTTAAGAATTTATTAACTAAACNTAGCAACAGTTATTTAAAAAACAAAACGTTTTACTTGTTGCTATTCTCATTTATCAAGTAAACAACAAAATTAGTAACACCAACAAATAAATAAATAAATAAAGTAATTTAGTTAGGAAAACAGTACCTGTTTGTGTTGTTTGACAAGGTATATGTCCCATAAGCCCGGCATTATATATGGATTTTGTTGACTATGTGAAAAATTCCCAAGGTAAATGACCTTAAGAATTTATTAACTAAACCTAGACCACAACTCCTTGTAGTCCAAGTTCAGTGTCACAATTAACCCCTGTGATCAAGGTTAGTGTTGCATTTAACCCCTGCGGCCTAGGTTAAGTGTCACATTTAACCCCTGCGACCAAGGTTAGTACCGCACTTAACCCCTGCGGCTAGGTTGAGTGTCACATTTAACCCCTGTGATTAAGGTTGAGTTTCACATAGTCAAGTTTTCATGTATTTCACTTGTAGACTCCAAGTTTTGGCCCATTGGGATAACTCTACTATGCGAGATTTAGATAGAGACCTTTTATTTTTTTATTTTTATTTTTTTTTGAAAGTAATGACACGGGATTCAAACTCTACGTATTAAGATGAAGTCAAGTGTAAAATTATTGATAGATTATACCTGTAACCACATATAAGTACCTTTTAGATATAAATACACTTGTATTTTTTGAAATTTTTTCTGTAAAATTAAAACAAGAGAGGCATAATTTTTTTTACAAGAAGGCATAACTAAGAATGGAGAATGACAGGGGCACATTATTTTTCAAATTTCTCCATCTTTGTCTTCCTAAATAATTAGAGCACTGTTGTTCATTGCAATGATGTATCTATACCAAATATTAAATCTATACATAATATTAAAATCATGAATCCACTTTCCACAATGCATTCGTCACTTCTCCTAAGACGTCACGTTACATGTTTGTCATCTGTTACGTGACATTTTTTCATTTATTATTATTATTATTTTTTCTTTTGTTTTTTTTTTTTTTTTTTTTGCATGTCTCCGTGCATGCTCGCCAACTACTTATTACAAACATGTCAGTGCAATAAAACTGTGCATGCTCAAAGTAAAATGATCAAATGTCATATTGTCATTAAGTAGTTTTGACATTGACACACGTGTGGTTATTATGTTACTCACTAACGGTGATAAATAGAATTTTTGTATAATAAATTACGAAAACAAATATTTTTCCACATGCACGCTAATCAGTTAAATTCTAAAATCACAAACTTAACTTAAGAAAAACAAATCTAAAATCATAATTGGGTAATGGTATGTTAGTATTCTTACATGCCTATACAAGTATATATAATTTATATAAGGGGATTGTTGCTTTCTTAATTCCTTTTTTAGTTGTTTAAAAAGTGAAATTAAGGTTGAGAGTATTTCTAAACAGATTTTAAGAATATAATTAAATTTTTTTTTTTTTAGGGAAAAAGGTTAAATTATTAATTTCACATTTGTTTACTTAACGCAAAAGACAACAACGACAATAAAAGAAAACAACTTAATTTAAAAATGACAAAAAGTTAAATGACAACAAAGACATTTACGAACGATGAAACGACAATTGACTTAAAACAACAGCAAAGTAGCAAACAAACAAATACCTCAAAATGAACAACCAAAAAGAGGATGAAACAACAATCAATGACTACCAAAAGAAAGACGACAGTAAAAGTTCAATGATGACCCAACGAAAATATGAAAACCGAAGGAAAGATGACAAAAAAATTTAAAACGACGACAAACTAGAAAACGACAAATGCTTTTATTAATTATAAAGAAACACTGTGAAACGACGATCATAAGTAAACGACAAATGAATGAAAAATAGACGATGATCACCTTAATCACTGATGAGAACTTAATAAAAATGAAGAAACGAGAATATGGACGAAAGTATAGGTTTGACGCATAAGATTGAAGATAAAAATTTGTAGGTTGGCTTTTGGAGAGAGAAAAATTAATATGGTATGGGTTTAAAAAATGAAAAATGTAAGCTGAGTTATAATTTTTTTTAAAGAATATATGCCAAATATTAGCCAAGATTGGAGAAAATCGGAAACCCAAGGCAGAAACGAAAATAAAATTACATGCCTGCAGTAGATGACGTAAACAACCCTACAAATGACAGCCAAATCAAAGGTGACATACGACAAAATTTATAAATATACGACAAAAAGTAAAGCGACAATAAAAGGAGTAAACGACAACCAACTTTAGACGGCGACAAAATTAAAAGAAAAAATTTGTATTAATCCACATCTTTTAATCACTCAAAAAGTCGGTCTCATTACGCCCAAAATAGGTTCATATCTAAAAAAAATAATAATAATAACTTGAAAATAGCCTCATACAGACACTTGAAAAAAAAAAAAAAAATTCCCCAAGCAACAGGAAGAATTCATGAAAACCAAAAAAGAAAACCACTTGAAGAAGAAGAGGAGCAATTATTTATAGACAGAAAGAAATAAATAATATTTTTTAATAAATAACTAAAGTAAATAATAGGCTATAAGAATTTATTAAAGAAATAACAATAAATAATGAATTTATTTTTCTTAGAATATGTTATTTATTACAATTTCTATTTAAAAAATATGGATGCTCCACGTTATAAATTAAGATTAATTTCACGAATGCCTCTTGGATTATAGACTCATTTCACTTTGCCCCTTAAATTATCAAAATCATTCGGTGTGCATCCTAAACTACATATAATGGTTCACTTTACCCCTTCGATCTGCTTAACAATTTAACAGTTCGATGACATGGCATGTGATTTAATGTTAATGAAAGATATTTTTAAAATGAAACCGTAATTAATAAAATTTATTAATTAATTCCAAAAAAAAAAAAAATCTCTCTCAAATATCACCATCTTCGTTTTTCTCTCTTCCCTCCTCCATTAACCCCGATTACCGTCGCCAACAGCACTGCTGTGACTCACCATGAACTAAGCCCATGGTTAACAACATCCTGTGGGACTACTTGAAAACCGAGAACCCACGACATTCCATGGTGGGTATATTTAAAAACCCAGAGCTCACCAACAAAACAGACATCTAAAACCACCAAACTTTTTTTCTTTGAGCAAATAATAATAATAATAAATTAAAAAAAAAAAAAAAAAAAAACCAAACTTTCTTTCTTTCTTCTTCAATCAGATTTGCCGCTTCATGGACGCCTGACGGTAGATTTACCCACCTGAAGCTCGTCGTCCTCCTACTGTCGTTGGGCCTAAAATCTTCCGGCGAGGCACAAAAATGGGTTTGAGTTGAAGATTTTAAATTGGGAAAATTGGTCTGAGGTTTAGTGGAATTTTTTTATTTTTTATTTTTCCTTTTGGTATTCAATTTTCAAAAAATGAGGAATTGGCAATTGGTGTCGGCAATCTGCTAAAGGAAGAGGATGAGAGAAATAAAAATTTATTCAATTTTTATGATGTAATATTAACTATTATCATTGTCTATTAACATTATTTTAATTATTAGGTTTTATTTTAATAATAACATTAATTAACCTTTAAACACGTACCAAATTAGCAATTCTGTTAAATTGATAAATAGAGGTGGATGAAAGTAACGCAATGAATGATTTTGCATATATCAGAGGCATAATGAATGATTTTTAAAATTTAAAAGGTAAAATAAAATAAGGTACATAATTCATAAAGGATGCAAATTATTCATAAACCCATTAATTTCAAGACACAAAATAAATAATTCCCTCCTCACACCAACCCTGCGGTGTAAGGCACACCCGTCATCGGCAACCAATTATCCCCCAAGAGAAACGTCGACACCGTGAAGTTCGCCGCATCCGTCGCGCCGATCACGTGGTACCCCGGCCACGTGACCCGACCCGTCGTGTTGGACCCGGGACCCGTGTTCGCATACTCGGCGTAGTACAAGGTGCTCTCTGCAAAGTCCCCGCTCCACTCGTGCCAGCCCGCCGGGTCATTAATCACACTGCCCAGAAACGACTGCATGTAAACTGTTAGAGAATATTCCTTCCATGGCCTACCCAGGTACGTCTTGGTGGACCGGTTGCTCACGGCCAGGTCCGCCGCGGCTCGGACAGTGCAGTTCTGGATGGACGTGCCGGTGTTCTGGTTCGGGTCGGTCCGGCCCTGCGCGGTGATGGCGTTGAACTGGCCCGGGTTCGGAAGGCGGGGGTAGAGGTTGCACTTCTGGAGGACCACGGCGGCGTTGCCGAAGATGAAGTCGACGGTGCCGTAGACGTCGCATTCGCGGTAGAATTGCCGGTTGGAGTGGGTGTAGAGAGTGTCTTGGTAGGCCTCGAAGCTGCACCGGTAGAACGTTGAGAGGTCGGCGCCGCTCCGTAGCGCCACCGCCTGCCCTTTGCTCGGCCCCGCGGTGTTGCGCACCGTTATGTCCACGGCGAGAAAGCCTTGCCCCGTCACGACTGCAAAAAAATATCGAAATGTGTCAAATGCATGTTCAAGTGTATGTTTACGTAGATAATTAAATGCACTTTGTTTTGGAGCAAAACTGCTGCTAATTCGACTAAGAATGCTAATCATTGCTAATTTATTAATTAATTAATTTTGCTTGGATGAGCATTAGTCTGTTGAATTTATTAGTTGCACGATGTTGATAGCAGTAGCAATTTCTTGTTGTATTGTCATTCAAAAGGACATATTAATTACGTTTTCTTTTTATGTCTAGACATTGGTTAATTAGGTAGTTAGACATGTGTTTTCTGTGGTATCTAACTAATTAAAAACTTAACCGCCAAAAGAAAATTAACAAATTAAAAAAAATTATAAGCATAATCTAGTAATAATTAATTAATTATATAATTGTACAATGTAAAGTTCAAATCTTTTTAGCTTCAAGTTTTAAGAAAAAATCGTAAAAAATTTCTTTTGAGTCAATGAATAAATTAGGTATAAGTAGGTTACAGACTTTTTTACAATTAATCTTAGAATAATTGAAAATTTATTTTCGGTTTCTATTAAACTATTTTAAACTTTTGGCAAGAGACGTTTATTTTGTGGTGAACCTATATACGTGAACGTAAGGAACAAAAATAAGGCAGAATCTTTTCAAAGAATGTGTGACTACCACGCCTATGATCTTAAAAAATAAAAAATAATAATAATAAAATAAAATTGTGGAAAGTTATATTACTCAGAGTTGCAGAATTGAAAGTAGTCCAGCCATCTCCGACGCTGTGGTTCCCGGTGATGATGGTCTGATTAATCCCGTCTCCGAGCAAGAACAAGTACTTCTTATTACTCGCAATCGACACGTATTCTTCATAGATTCCGGCGGTGACGTATATCAAGAAGTATCCGCCGGAAGCCTTCGAGTTGTTCGGCGCCACCGCGATCGCATCGTTGATACTAGTAAAGCTCCCATTACTCCCATCCTTACTCACAACCACTATATCCTTCACCACGACCGACTCGTCTCCCACCTGAAGAAGCTTCCTCCCCCGGTGGTGGCTCCGCGCCCAGTCGTAAACCGCCCGGTTACGGTTGGACAGCTTCATCGGTAGCCGTCCGGTTAAGGACACCGGGTGCCTCCTCGGCCGCCTTGATTCTGCGTCTCTCTCCCTCGGCACCCAACCCTGGGTGCACAGAGCGAGAGAAATGCTGTGCAGTTTCGAACCGTTAGATATCACCTGCGACAGGTCGTTTTTGACCGAGGGCGACGACTCCAGACCGTCTGAGCAGGTCTGGAAGTTGGTCAAGACCGTGCTGAGGTAGGTCTGGAGGTCGTCGCCTTCCAGGCTCGAAAGGAGTTTACTCGTCTTGTTTAGGGTTCCGGCCGCATTCGCCAACAAGTCGACGTTGAAGGCGAGGAGTTCCCGGCAATCTTGGAGGGCTCGGATTGTGGGCAGTGACAAGGTGTCCGAGTTACGTTGGAGGTAATTGTTGACGGAGTTGAGAAAGTTTCGGGACTCGGAAAGCGACTTTCGGAGCGAGAATCGGCCGAAATCGTGGACATCGGAGTTGCCACCGGGGAGAACTGATGAGCAGTAAGAAGGAAATCTTGTGAACTTGCAAATGTTGTCTCGGGAGACTGACTGTGCAAAAGGTGGAGATATCATAAAAAGCAAAAAGAGAACGAGAAAAGTAATATTGAGGAAATTAGAGATTAGAAAGGAGTAATTGGAATGTTTGGACATATTGTTTGATAAGGACAAGCAGTGGTAGATATGAGGATTAAGATAATTAATGTTTTGAAGATCGATCAAGTGATTTGGATTAGTATTTATAGGAAGATAGCGTGCATGAGTTTTGGATTAATATAATTAATTAATTAGGCAAGTTGTTATTATTTTGTTCTCAGTGGTCCTCATGAACAGAGTAAGAGCCAAGTACGTGCTAATATTTTTTAGTACTAGTATTATTATTAATTAAGTTGGTGCTTCTCCATTTGTCAACTATAAAGAACTGAGCAGGAAGCTCCTATAATTACTTGATTAGTGAACAATCAAATTGTAGACCTACCCTTGTTTAATATGATTTTTTTTTTTTTTTTTTTTTACAGTACGGCCTATATGACTCCCTCTAATTCAAGAGAAATGAAAATATTCATAGGTTTCGAATCTGAACGTTCCTACGCAAATGCCTTCCATCCGGTCACTTGTTGAGTTAATCCAGTGGGGTTTGTTCGGTAGGAATTAAGCAAAGAATTTAAAGTAAAAATGACAAGTTGGAAGATATAAAGTACTTTAAAAGGTTGATTTTATGTTTTTTTTTTTTTCCATCATGCTTTCTGAATGATTAATTTGCATAAGATAAGAACAGAGAGAAAATGGATGGGGAAATTTTTATATTTCTTGTTAAAGAAGGGACTATCTATACATAGTCAAGGATAAGTTTTGAAGTAATCAGGGCAGGCTACTAATTTTGCTCGTCTGAAATGACATTACTCCAAGTCTACTCAATAATAGACAATATTTTTATGTTCCACGAGGCATATATAATATATAATTTTTTTTTAAAAGAAAGCTTTTCCGGCAAAATCTGCCCGTAGATCTAGCCTAAAGAATTTGGAAGTGTTTGTAGCATAACATGATAAATGGAAAATGTTAGGATGACGAATGAATCTCATAAATGAAAGATGTAATTTGTACGTATACCATTTTGTAATTTGATCTTTAATAAAAACGTCACATAAGATTATGTGAGTTAATTTCAGTATACCATATCTAAAAGACCTTTTGTAGTTGAGATATAAATATATGATTTATGCTTAATACTTCATGACTCATCATAAAAAGAAAGTCAAAAGAAACAACAAACTATATTAAGGTTTTGCTTGGTTTAATAGTTTAAACTTAAGGTTTAAACTCAAATTTTTGTCTTTTTTTTGAAAAAGTTTTTTGTCTTTTCTGAAAAAGTCAATAAAAATTACTATTCTAACTTACTCAAACTCAACTTAAACACCATACACCTCCTAAATCGTACTCCCTAAAGATATATAGTGATTGTATTTAACATTACATACTAATAGAGAATAAATTCATAATTTAATGTCTACATTTAGAATACACCTTCTATTAGTATCGCAAAACTTTTTTTTTTATATTAGGGATTTAAAAAAAAAAAAAAAAACATGTAATCTAATGTATAAATGTGAACAGCTTTTTGTTTGTTTGTTTTCCTTTCTTATTTCTAATTCCTTTTTATCAAAGAAATACGCGAGACATAGCAAAAGCGTGTATATAGAAGTCTTTGGTTGAATGATTCTCAACTTGATCATTAATTGTTTAATTTTATTTCTGACCAGAAAACTTGGATCTGAAAAGGAGGACAGGATATATATTTTTTTTTATTTTTTTAGTCAATTTGATGTAGATAGCTTTGACCAAGGAAACTAGTTTCATTTTTTTTAAACTTGCATGAACAAAGTCAACTCAGCAGCTATCTAGACAGGTAAAATTGAACACTTTTTGTGTATATTGGAATTCAACAATTATGTCTGTAAATTAACAAGGGAATTATATATAAGTTAGGCAGATGTTTGGGCACCGGCGGACACCGTCTCCAAGTGAAATTTTGTGAAGAAATTTGTCTAAAACATCTGCATTATTCATAAATATAAACACACAAATATGCATATATAAAAATATAAATATGTGCCGACAGATTCTTATTTGCAAAGAACCTTATAAGCTAGATTCATTAACCTAATATTTTTTGCTACGACTAAAGAGCAAATATATATATATTTATTATGCAAATTACATTTGAGTGGGAGATTTTTTTCTCCTCTCCACTTATTAAAAAAACCATAAATTATGTCTTATACTATCGTCAAACTATATTGTGTCTGCTGTTGAAATATCGTTCATCAATCAAAATCAAATTTAGAACCAATTTTTCAACATTTTGAAAAAGAAAAATCATATTGTCGACGCAGTATATACTCTTCCTTCCAGATACATGAACATAAATTGCTTTTTTTTTACCAGTTTTTCTCCCCAAGCTAGAGGCTTCTCATAGATATACTCTATTAATCAGCCCTTGGAATTAATTATGTCTGAACTTAACAAAAGAACAAAATGTTATTTAGCGTGAAGCAATTTAATATATATTATACCCTTTATTTTTTTTTAATTAAAACCATTCCAAATCTAAAAGATATATAATGCATAGCTTAAACCATTAACCTGATAAAAACGAAGGCTCCAAATAAAACTTTCTTTTGCCATTATGCATGTAATTACTACACTGGTGGTTTTTATCTCCTTTTACTTAATTAAAACCCCATGGATACCACAAGTTGGTGTCAGGAAAAGTATTATATATTTCTTTTGGTATATAATTGAGTTTTCTAAGTAATAACGCTAGCTAGTAGCTAGTTGTATATGGCAGCTAGTCTCTGCATAATATAAGGAATTTGAAATTAAACGTGCATGTGCTAAGAAGGATGAAGTTTGATCAGTTACTTTAAATTAGGGGAAAATGTACTTTCATCAAATCAAGTTTTGAATTTAATTTGTGGTAGAATATTTGCATCAAATTTCAAGTTGGTAAATGGAAAATGTATTCCTTGGCCGCTAAAAAAAAAAAAAAAAAAGGTAGCGTTAGGTAATTAGGCCTTTAATTAATGTAGTTCATTCTTAATTATAACATATAATCTCTTTCAAAAGAAGTTTCCACAAAATACATATATATATATATAGATATGATGAAGTTACGTAGTGTAGAGCATTGTGTATTACTTGACACTTCTAATTCATATTCTATATATATATATATATACATATATATATTTGTTTTAAATAAGATGCAACTATATATATATATATATTTTTTAAATAAGATGCAACTATATATATATATATATATCTGGCACACTGCAATATATGCAGAGGCGGAGGGAGGGGGTGCCACCCCACTCAAAATTTTTATTTTTTTAGTTTTGTCCCAAAATTTTTTTAACTTTTATAATTTATTTCCACTGAAAATAAAATATTCTCATATAGCTCATATTTTATCCCTACTAAAAATAAAAAATTCTCACATCACCCCATTAATATTAATTCTGATAAAAAAAAAAGTTTATACTTTAAATACTTTGTCCCAACTAAAATTAAAAATCATTACATAAATCTACTAAAATAAAAAAATTCTCACTTAGTCCTCACTAAAATTTGTTTTATCTTAAAAAAAAAAATTAGTGTATGTCCCTACTTAAAAAAATTATTGGCTCCGCCCCTTGAACATATGCATGGCTATATATAAATATGTGCGCAAAGAGAGATGTTTATACGTACATACATATATACATATATATATTTATGTTCAACGTTGATGGAACCGGCCCTAGCTAGTACTGAAATTGCATAACTAAGTAGAAATTACTATATAATTAAATAAACTAACCTTTTTTAATTTTTTTCAAAAAGCATGTACTAGATAGAGACGTAGCTAAATTCATTGGGTGATAATATTTTATCACTGGGCTTAATCACTGCACTACGGACGTTCGTTAATCTACGCACACTGCGGATGATAAATTTGAAATTATCACGTAGCGTCTTCTCATTGCTAATTCAATAATTTTTGTTTTAAAAAAAAGTTTGGTTTTTCGGAAAGTGAGAGAGGTTTGCTAGTTGCAATATACTTGAATATACACACACACCTGTATATAAAATCTATAATACTTTCATATCCGACACCTTTATAAAACAGTATTTATAACTTTATTTTGTATGTTATTATAACAAGTAGTTGATTATGTTATAGTATTTTTCAATAATATTTATCATTTACATTATAATAATAACACATTACAAGATTTTAAATAAAAAGTTACATTTAAATCAACGATTAATTACAATATTTTGAAAAGAACATTTTAAACCACCGGATTTATACAGCTGTTAGACTTGAGACATTATATAATAGGTCCAAATAGTATCATGTTACAAAAATTTAAATAAATAGTTACATGTAAATTATCTAATAGTTATAATATTTTTTAAAAAAAATGTTATAACAATAGGATTTATCTATTAGACTTGAGACATTATATATGTGTGTTATATCGTTAAGTACTTGAAAAAATGTAACGCCAAGAAAGAAAACGCGGTTAGCCATACAGTCATACTTCCAGCTGTTTTTAACCCAATTCACGTCATCAAAAAATACACGTTTTCTGTTGGCATTTCTAATTAAAAAAAAACGACTACTTAAAAAAAAAATTTGAGAGTGATGTTTTAGTCAAATTAATCTAGCTAGCAAAGTCTTGCTTTTTTTTTTTTTAAATCTTTTTTTCTTTTTAAAGGAAGCTATCTTATAGAAAGTTGTGTTTCTAGTACGTACTACAGCTAGTGGGTTGATAACAAATATTATTGGATTTGAACTAGTCCAAATTATCAAATTTAAGTTAATTTGTCCACTGATGTACAACTTAATTTAGAGTAATTAGCTGGATCATGCAAGTGGGTACAAGCTGGGTGTATTTTGACTTTTGAAATATAGGTTTATGTTGTGGACATGTGTGTATATATATATATATTACTCGTATATAATTAGCATGTATCTTATTGCGCTATAATTGCATTTACGTACTTAATTACAATCGGATAGTAATGTTATATTTCTCGTTAAAAAAAAAAGTGAAAATTCCATATTAGTTATATATGACGATATATAATGTTATTTATATATAGCTATGTTCTATCGTAATCATTAAACTTTAAAATATGCAAAGTAAAATTTCAGCATTTGAATAATTTAAAATTATTTGGCAAAAATTATAATGATTAGTTAAAAAAGTTAAGACACCAACTAATAGCAATAAATTGCTAAATTAACACTTGTCATCCCGAATTTGCCACCAAATTTATTACTAAAGATAACATTTTTTATTGGAGAGTAGTTTTTTTGAAAGCTTTGGCGACCAAAAACAAGGCCTTCTACTACCAATTTTTTGGTAGCGGAAGGCCAAAATTCTCGTAGATTTCACTCAACTGTCAAAATTTGAGTGCGAAGTTCTAGCCAAAGAAAAAGAAGAAAAAACAATGCCAGCAAAGGATACGAACAATTAGAACTAAATTTAAACAAATTAAAGAGAGACTAAAGGGGTGATTGGGGTATATTTGGAATTTTTTTTTTTTGTCATTTTCTTTCAATTTTATTATTTATTTTTCTAAACATTTAAAAAAAATTTGAACTTTAAAAATCCATAACTTTAATATTTTAAGTCAAAATGAGATATATTTTTTAAAAAAATTTATAGAGTTTAAAGAGTAACGAAACAATATCTATATTGTTAATTCGTTTCAAAACACGTTTCATGTTTTTTTACTTTTTCACTTTAAATAATATATTTTTACTAAATAAATATTTTTAAAACTCTAACTAGCTCCAATCTTTAGAACATTATCTCCAAAGATGACCCTAATCAGGCTCCAATGGTTTAAACTTATGCTGTCCCTCCCTGTGAAGACCTGTGTTAGACCTGTTACGGTCAGCTACTTGGTTGATTGGTTGAGCTTGCCCATTATAAAATATATGATCATACTGACACGTCGGGTCAATGGATGGACACGTCAAATCGTTAGAATCAAGATCGGACTAAAAGCATTTTCCTTCAATCATGCGTTTAAGATTTTGACAAATGGCTTTATTACATGTAACAACGTCCTTTTTTAACGCAGAACATAATTAATTATCACCGGCTATCTAATCATTATAATTTGAATATTTGTAAGAATTTTTTAATGACCTATTTGATAAATTGGTTCAAACCATTCAACTCAAATTTTTTTTTTTTATCTTTTTTCGAAAAAATTTTTATCTTTTTTTCAAAAAGTTTTTTATCTTTTTTGAAAATTCAAAAAAATTCACTATTAAAACTTAAAATTTCCAACTCAAACTATTCCACCAAACGAGCCCTTAATCTTTCGACTAGATGATGATCAATAAATTAAAGAAGAACAAAAAAAGGAATAGAAATGATGGCATGTNGCTTTATTACATGTAACAACGTCCTTTTTTAACGCAGAACATAATTAATTATCACCGGCTATCTAATCATTATAATTCGAATATTTCTAAGAAATTTTTAATGACGTATTTGATAAATTGATTCAAACCATTCAACTCAAAATTTTTTTTTTTTATCTTTTTTCAAAAAAATTTTTATCTTTTTTCCAAAAAATTTTTTGTCTTTTTTGAAAATTCAAAAAAATTCACTATTAAAACTTAAAATTTCCAACTCAAACTATTCCACCAAAAGAGCCCTTAATCTTTCGACTAGATGATGATCAATAAATTAAAGAAGAACAAAAAAAGGAATAGAAATGATGGCATGT
>JAFMPE010111342.1:339-12819 GCA_024759925.1 Ficus religiosa | reverse complement strand
CTACCAAAAAACATAAAGATTTTACAAATTATTCAATTTTAGAACATTAAATAAGTGAGTAAAAAGCTCACTTATCAATGCTCGCCTACGACAGACCCCCCACCTTTGCTCTTCTGAGGGGGATCGCATGGAGGCACGCCGAGGCAGACGAGTACGTGAGAAAGAGAGGGCTGGCAGCCCAAGAACAGCCCCGACTTCCCGGAAGGAAGCCGGATCGCAACCAATCCGACCACAGCCGACAAGACAGGGGGAAGGCTGTGGCCGCGGACCGGAGACCCGAGGCTTCTCCTGGCCCGCAGGAAGGTTCCGCCAGTACACGCCGCTGGTCACCACGCTTGACCACGTTCTCAACCAGGTCTCCGGGAGGGGACTGCTCCGAGACCCTCCACTGATCCGGGCCGACCGTACCCATAGGAACCGTAACAAGTACTGCCACTTCCATAAGGACGTGAGACACGATACAAAGGATTGCATACAACTCCGAGATCAGATCGAGTTGCTTATCCGGGACGGACACTTGCGAGAGTTCGTCGAAAGGGTGATCACCCCTGCCAGGCCTGCGAATCGCGTGACGCAGCCCGATAGCCAGAATCCTGAACCGAGTGACCGAACTGGTGAAGCCGAGTAGGAGCACATTTTTCACACCATCTTCGGCAGAACTGCAACCGGTGACACCGCCAGTAGCCAGAAGAGCTACGCCCGCGAGGCTAGGCTCATGGGCCGGGGGGAACACATTAACATGGCGGAGCACATTGTTAAGATATGCCGCTAAGAAAGCACCCCGATCACCTTCACGGATGAGGAGGCTGATCGGCTACTGCACCCCCACAACGACGCTCTCGTCGGTGAAATCTACGTAGCCGACAACCTCGTCCGCCGAGTCCTCATTAACAATGGGAGCTCGACGAACGTAATGTTCATGGACGCGTTCACAAAGCTAATGATAGAAGGCGCCATGTTGACGCCTGCCCAGACGCCGCTGTACGGGTTCTCTGGGGAGTGTGTCCGAGCAGCCAGCACCGTCTGCCTTCCCGTTACTCTCAACGATGGCTCGGAGAGGGTTACTCGGATGGTGAAATTTATCGTCGTGGACCGACCTTCCGTCTACAACGTCATCCTCGGCAGGCCGACCCTCAATGCTCTGAAAGTTGTTGTCTCCAATTACCACCTTGCTATGAAGTTCCCCACCCCGGGCGGAGTGGGTGTGCTGCGCGGGAACCAGGAGGGAGTGAGAAAATGCTTCGTGGAGGCCGTAAACAAAGTGTGCCGGAAGGCCTCTGCTCCGAGTACCTTGGCCGCCATCTTCTTGATGGAAGAAGCTGAAGCCCCCACAGAAGGACTCAAACACCTGAGCGACCTTGATCCCCAGGTACCGGAAGAGGAGATCCGAGCACACCCGATCGAGGACCTTGTCGCATCCCAGCTGGACCCCGAGCACCCCGAGAGGGAAGTCATGCTCGAGTCAATGCTTAGTCCGAGCGATCGAGAAGAATTGGAACGGTTCCTCCGGGAACATAAGGACGTCTTTGCATGGTCTCACGAAGACATGCCCGGGATTGACCCAGCCGTGATGTGTCACCATTTGAACGTCAACCTAAGGCATAAGCCCGTGATCCAGAAGAGGAGAGCCTTTAACCCGGAGAGATATGAAGCCATCAACACGGAGGTGAAGAAGTTACTCGCCGCAGGCTTCATTCGAGAGGTCACCTATCCGGAATGGCTGGCCAACGTCGTTCTGGTTAGGAAGGCCACAGGGAAGTGGCGGGTATGCATCGACTACACGGACTTGAACAAGGCGTGCCCCAAGGATTGCTTCCCCCTTCCCCAGATAGACTAGCTTGTCGACGCGACTGCCGGCCACGAGCTATTGAGCTTCATGGACACGTATTCCGGGTACAACTAGATACCCTTGAGCAGAGCCGACTAGGAGAAGACGGCATTCACGACTGACCAGGGGTTATATTGCTACCGAGTCATGCCGTTCAGCCTCAAAAACACCGAAGTAACCTACCAGAGATTGATGAACAAGATGTTTATCCCGCTGATTGGAAGGAGAATGGAAGTGTTCGTAGACGACATGCTGGTGAAGAGCCGGCGGGCAGCCGACCATATCCAGGACCTCAAGACGTGCTTCGAAATCCTGTGCCAATATATGATGAAACTCAACCCGGCCAAATGTGCGTTCGGAGTGGAGTCCGGGAAGTTCCTTGGCTTCATGGTAAACCACCGAGGAATCTAGGTCAACCCCACAAAGGCCCAAGCTGTCGTCGACCTCCCGCCTCCTCGGACTACCAAGGAAGTGCAGAAACTGACGGGAATGGTCGCCGCCCTTTCCCGGTTCGTTTCCAGGTCCATGGACAAGTGCTATCATTTCTTCCAGGCACTTAAGGGCAAGGGCAAGGTAGAATGGGGCGATGGGTGCGGGAAAGCCTTCGATGGCCTAAAAGAGTACCTGGCGAGCCCACCTTTGTTGTCCAAACCCCTTCCTGAAGAAACACTCTATGTGTACCTCGCCGTTTCAGAGAAAACTGTCAGTTCCGTTCTGGTCCGAGAAGAAGATAAGATCCAGCTTCCCGTCTATTACAGCAGCAAAGTTTTCCAGGGTGCCGAGGAAAGGTACACCCCTCTGGAGAAGTTGGCGTTAGCTTTGGTGTCTTCCACCCGAAAGCTAAGGCCATATTTCCAAGGTCATCCCATCCGAGTACCAACCAGCTACCCGCTACACCAGGTCCTCCACAACCCCGAGTTGTCAGGGAGAATCGCAAAATGGGCAATAGAATTAGGGGAGTTCGACATCGAGTACATCCCCCATACCGCGATCAAAACACAAGCACTAGCCGACTTCGTGGCCAAATTCACGGCTGCTCCCACACCAGCCGGGTACTCAGGCAAGACGGTTGACGCGCTAGTCGAAAATGAACCGGCCACTGATAGCCCAATCGGAGAGGCTTGGAAGCTATTCGCCGACGGGTCCTCCAATACGGGGGGCTCGGGAGCGGGCCTAGTCCTCACCAGCCCGGACAAATATAAGAGTAGCCAGACACTGCGCTTCAGCTTCAAGGCGTCCAACAACGAAACAGAATACGAAGCCGTCATAGCCGGGCTTGGACTAGCTCGGGAACTCGGGGTATAGGACATCGAAGTTTACAGTGACTCGATGCTTATCGTTAGTCAGGTGACTGGAGAATTTCAGGCGAGGGAGGAGCGAATGTCGAAATATCTGGCTAAGGTGAAAAGCCTTCTCGGACAGTTCAGAAGTCATCGGGTAATAAGGATACCGCGTTCCGAGAACATCGAGGCCGACGCACTTGCTCGGCTCACCTCGGGGAATGACGTTGAGGGCCTCGTCTCATTCCCCCTAGGCTGACTCGACCAGCCGAGTATCGAGCGAATAGAGCAGGTCCTCTGTTCTGAGAATGCGAAGAATTGGATGGAGCCAATTATTCGTTACCTCGTTGACTCCCAGCTGCCCGGAGACCGAGAAGAAGCCCGGAGGATCAAAAACACCTCAGCCAGGTACACCATTATTAACGGTAAATTGTACCGCTGAGGCCACTCGGCTCCGTACCAACGGTGTGTTAGCCCGGCTGAAGCCAAGTACGTGATGAAAGAGATACACAACGGAGTATGCAGGAACTACTCAGGGGGCAGAGCCCTGTCCTTCAAGTGCCTGCGACAAGGGTACTACTGGCCAACCATGGGCAAGGATGTGGCGGAGTTCGCCAAGAAGTGCCTCAAATGCCAACAGTTCGCCAGCGCCATAAAGTCCCACCCCAAAAGACTAACCTCGGTAGCATGCGCGTGGCCCTTTGCCAAATGGGCCCTCGATCTAATTGGACCGCTACCCATGGCTCGATCACAACTTCGGTATTGCTTGGTGGCAATAGACTTCCTTACGAAGTGGATCGAAGTAGAGCCGTTAGCCCAGCAAACGGAGGCCAAGTGCACAAATTTTTTGTGGAAAGACATCATATGTCGATTCGGGTTACCTCACACCGTCGTCACGGACAATCGGAGACAATTCGACAACCCAAAATTTGTGGCGCTTTGTGAACAATTTGGGATAAAGAAAGTGTTCTCCTCCCCCGGGCACCCCCAGAGTAACGGACAAGTCGAGGCAGTAAACAAAACCATCAAGGATAACTTGAAAAAGAACCTTGAGAAGCATAAGGGAGCTTGGATCGACGAGCTCTCCCGAGTACTCTGGGCTTATCGGACTACCAAGCGCACTGCGACCGGGGAGACCCCCTTCGCCATGGCATTCAGAGTGGAAGCCGTTATCCCGGTTGAGGTTGGTCTACCGAGTCTCCGAGTAGAAAACTACGATGAAGACAACAACGCCGAGCTCATGCTGCCCGAGCTCGATCTTGTGGAAGAACGACGAGAACAGGCCCTAATCCGAACAGCGGAGTGCAATCAGATTGTAGCCAGGTATTATGACAAAAAATTCCGACCTCGTGCCTTCCGAGTAGGTGACCTAGTCCTGAAAAAAGTGCTCGTTCAAGAACCCGGACTAGGCACGTTTGGCCCGAAATGGGACGGGCCGTACAGAATCATTGAAGTCGTGCACCCGGGAACATACCGACTAGCCGACCAGGATGACAGGGTTCTTGGACATTCGTGGAATGCCGACCATCTGAAGAGGTTTTACCAGTAAATTCGTGTTTCGACCCCTAATTTAAGGGTTGGATCATTTAATGAAGGAAGGTTCTTAAGAGCGAAGTGTGATTTTAATTCATGTCGAAACACCCGTGGTCCTCGGACCACGGGAGCAGGTCCTTAGACCGTGCACCGACCAGAAATGGAGGTGCCCGACCAGGACCAAACGTGCCCTTGCACGTAAACTCCCATGGTCCTCGGACCACGGCAGCAGGTCCCTAGACCGAACACCGACCAGAAATAGAGGTGCCCGACCAGGACCCAACGTGCCCTTGCACGCAAACTCCCGTGGTCCTCAGACCACGGCAGCAGGTCCCTAGATCGAGCACTGACCAGAAATGGAGGTGCCCGACCAGGACCTAATGTGCCCTTGCATGCAAACTCCCGTGGTCCTCGGACCACGGCAGTAGGTCCCTGGACTGAGCACCGACCAGAAATGGAGGTGCCCGACCAGAACTCAGCTTGAGGTGCTCGAATACTCCCGACCAAGATCAAAGTTGGGTCAACTAATTAACCTACATCGACCCGGGGGGGAAGGGAATAGGGAGTATAGCACTCCCGAGTAGGCAAACAACTAATGATTTCAAAAAAAAAAAAAAGAAAAAAGAAAAAAACGAATAAGTCGAATGGCGACATCAGTCTAGCTGACCAGGCAAGGTAAAATGAGTCGTCGGGACGGCTTCGGTTAGCTGCTCGGGTTCGGCTGGCTACTCGGCTGGCCGTGGCGGGTCCAGATCGACCGACTGCTCAGGCTCGTCTATGATGACGATGTTCTCAGGCGGAGCACCTGTTACTTCCCCCTCTTCGGCCTCCAAAACGTCCCCTCCAGCCATGGCGTCGCCCGACTCCTCGGGGACGAAAGACCAGTCCACCCCGACTATCGAGGGGTTTGCCATCGCGAACTCGGCCTTCATGTTGCGCATACCTTCCTGCTACTCGGCAATCAAGCGCGAGTTGAAGTCCTCGGATTGGAGGTATTCCTCGATGGCCTGGGTCCGGGCCTCCTCAAGTGCGGCCGGCATGGCTACTTCGAGGTACTTGGAATGTTCGAACCGAGCGGCGGCGAGGTCATCCTCGGCTTTTCGGAGAGCCTCTACCACAAGTTGCCGGGGCGCCTCGGCATCGACAGCTACCTTCTCGGCTCTCAGAGCACGCTCCTCGGTGGTTTTTGCCTTCTCCTCGGCCCTCTTCTCGGCCTGCAGTACGCTGTCCCGAGCTGCCTTTGCCTCGTCCTCCGCATCCCTGGCATTCCGGGCCTCGGCCTTCGCCAACTTCAACTCGTTCTTCATCCGGTTAGCGTATCCTCTTGCAGCCGCGTTCCCGGTGACTGTCAAGCAAAGGGCCTGGAAGACGAGTAAAACAAAACAATTAGAAGAAAGAGGAAAACGAAGGCACACCCAGAGCGGGGCTAAACTTGATGTACCTCAATCAGTTTGTCGGCACAATAGCTGGTGGCCACAACCGGATCGGAACGCCTCGATGACTCGGCGATGTCAGTGATCAGCCTGTCACCGAACTTGGCGACCAGCGCTCTGTGAATGGCCGAGTCCCGACCAGCCAACTTATCGCGGGGCCTCGAGTCATCCCGATGACTCCGGGAAGCAGGAGGCCGGTCTTCTCGCGCATGACCGGAGCCTGCAGGCCGGTCGGTCGGTCGGTCGGTCTCCTTTTTGCCAACTTGGCCGAATCTCGGGGCGCTCAGATACTCGTGCCGGCGGAGCTGTCGACAGCGCAATCACCCGTGCAGCTGGGGAGACCTCGGCCCGAACCTCTGGAGCAGCTGGAGGCGCGGTCACTCGGGTACTCGGGGATACATCAGACACCCCCGCCTTACCTTTACCTTGGTCTTTGCCGAACCTCGCCCTCTTCTGCAGCCGGTCAATTCTTCCGGCCTCGGTAGGACGCTTACTCCCTTGGGGTGGACGATCGGCCATCGGTTTTGCAAATAAAAAATTTTGGTTAGTACGCGGAAATGCCGACCACGGGAAAATGCCTATATGACAAGACAACCTTCGATCCGTAGACTCCGGGCAGGATAGAGTTCCTCGATCACCATGTCCACGTCCTCGTCGGTGACCCGCGGACCCCACGTTCCAGGGGACGAGTCGCCGGATAGCTGATCATGGACCCTAATGGCCGGCACTACCCGGGGACCTCCGGACCGATGGGACGTGGACGCGACCCCCGAGGCGCCACTAGTCCGGGCGCGATAGTGGATGGCTGGCCCGGGCATTCGAGCAACTGTCACTTCGTTTGGTCGGGAGACTCCCGGCTGGTCGTCTCGAGGCCTAGTAGTCGACGAGGAGCCGAACCAGCGATGTTCCTTCAGGCTAGCCGAGCTCGACGGCCTCTGTTGGTTTCGCTCCGGATCCGACTTTGCGCGTAGCGCCTCCACTTGTGCCATTGGCAGCTCGGGTATGTACGGCCCCCGAGTCCACACATACCCCCTCCTAAACACCATGGGGACTCTCTCCGGACGGGGAACTTCGCTGTATGGGAGGTCGCCGTGCAGCCACTTACCGCTCGCGTAGAACCACAGATGTTTGAATTGCTTATCCGAGTCAGGGCACCCGGTGATGAACGTCCCTTTGATGCCCTGGAAGTAGTAGAAGCCCGTGGACGAGGGTGCCTTCTTCATCCTGTAGAGGTTCTGGAAGGCCCTGAACGGGAGCTCGACCGTAAAATTCTTCATCCACAATATGTAGCAGCCGACCAGAATCCGGTAAGCGTTTGCGTTCAGCTGGGCCGGGGCGACGTTCAGCTTGGTAAGTGCACGCCTCAAAAACGGATGAAAGGGTAAGCGCAGCCCTGCTCGGAAGTACTCTGCTAATAATGTAATGTACCCCGGGGGTGGACGCGAGGGTAGGTCGTTCTCGCGTGGAACCACCAGGTCCACTTCAGCCGGAATACGGAATTTCTCCCGGAGTGCAGCTAAATACCGCGGCGTGACGGTAGACATATAGTAGTCTGAGGTGTACACAGGGCGGTCATTGACCAGTTCCACCATCTCGGTGTCGGCTCGGCAGACAACCCACTGGTCGTTAACACGCACTCCTCAGCTCTCAGGTCGTTGGCGCACGTGTATGCGCTCCCTGGATGGAGGTGTGCTCTCAGAGCTTTCAGTACCTTCCCGACCGAATGTGCTGGCCTCACTCGCCGTCCTCTCCGACGCCTCCGTCCCTTCCGCTGCCGGCTCGGCTGTTGGAGGGGGCTGTCCGCTAACCCCCCTACTCAGCTCCTCGATGAACCCACTGTCCGGGCGAGTACCCAGATCAACTCGTAATATCTCCTCTAGGCAGTTGGACCCTTCCCTCCCTGGGCTAACCGGAGAAGGGATGTCCGAGATTCCAGACAGTTGGTCTGGCGTTCGGCTCCTTGGCGCCTCTGGTTCCTCGGATGACGAGCTAGTGCTGGAGGTGGAGGTCGAACTCACCGTGAAGCCAGCGCTCCCGGATGTGGCGTCGTTCTCGGAGTTCGACAAGTCACTTATAATTGCTGAAGGAAAAAATATTACCTTCTCGGTTGTTCTCGATCAAGGTTTGAGCAGCAGTTCCGGTTAGCAGTCTTCGGCAGCTCTCGGCAGGTAGCTGGCTTCCTTCACAAATCGTGGCAAACAAGTGAGAACTCCCCTCCTATTTATAGGCATGGACCCTGCATTAAATGCGTGCGCGAAATTCGGGGAGACGCTTCAGCTTCCCCGCCAATCCCGCCCTTTTTTGAAATTCAAAATCCAAGTGTCGCTTCGCTTGCCCGCCAGTCCAATGGCGACACGTGGCGATATCGACACATGTCGTCCACCCTATGCTCCTTGAACAATCCGGGTAGGCTGTGACGGCCGAGTACTCCCATGACACCCGAGAACAAGCCGAGCAGCACCACGTAAGCCGAGTACCTTCTTATGACAACTCCCACTTCAGCAAGGCAGAGCATCCCTGGTCCAATTGGCCCATAGATGCTGGGGGCTTATGTTGATACACGGATCTGCTCCGACTACAAACTACCTTCTCTAGTTGCTCCCCAACGACATTCCTATCTGGGTTACCTACTCGGCCGTAAAGACGTGGTATCCGACCAGAAGATAACCAGACCCGACTACATGCTGTCGGCGGAGTACACTTGTAGCCGACTAACTCTCGCATGCGCCCGGCAACGAGTCCAGTGCTCGGGAAGGGCAGTGCTCCGGGTAGGCTACCTTGGGCCACATGTCTTGGCCCCACCTGCGCCGCCCCGTACATGACACGACCTCTGCCACGGTACTCGCCTAGGGGAGGCACCGCCTCCCTGTAGCCGCACTACATCACATCGCTGCTGCCGCCCCCCAATCCTGACACGGGCTACCCCTACCGGCGCCGTCATAGTGCCAGCCTGGTGCCCTCACCTAGGGCACGTGGGCCCCTAGCCCCTGCAGGCCTGGGGCCTATACATCAACCAGACACCCTATGTAGCCAATCCGACTAGGTCGCCCCAATCGCCCCGATCCGCGAGAAACGTCTATAAATAGAGGGCAATCCCCACAAACAAGGTATTGTCATTTTTTTCTTGCCAAAGCTCTGCCTCTCCCTTCGCTCATTAGTTCCCCGACTGACTTAGGCATCGGACTGCCCGTGGCAGACACCATACCAGACACCCTATGTGGCCAATCCCCTGCAGGCCTGGGGCCTATACATCAACCAGACACCCTATGTAGCCAATCCGACTAGGTCGCCCCAAGCGCCCCGATCCGCGAGAAACGTCTATAAATAGAGGGCAATCCCCACAAACAAGGTATTGTCATTTTTTCCTTGCCAAAGCTCTGCCTCTCCCTTCGCTCATTAGTTCCCCGACTGACTTAGGCATCGGACTGCCCGTGGTAGACACCACACCGGTGTCCCCATCATTCCGAGGTGCTTCCATTTTGCAGGTGATCGACGGCGGAGCGACTGGCTGGTCTTGACCGGACTACCCGACCACAGTTGGTGTTGTTGCCGGAGCTGTTTTTGACATCAACAAGAAAGACAACATCGGATCGTAGAATTGCGACAAAAACGTGAGGGAGACCACAACCACCATGATCAGCAGAGACGGCCTCATATTGCAACAGTTCCAAAATTGCGATATCTCAGAAGCTTTGATCAAAGTAGATCCAGCCTCATATCGCGGTATTTCCAGTGGCGCGGTGTTGCGGAAGCTCAGATCATGGTAGCTTCAATCGATCATCGCAGACGTCTGAGCAGCTACCACAATGCGATAGAGATTGCAGGCACCGGGATCAATGAAAACGGCTTAGATTGCAACAGCTCCAATCAATTGTCGCGGATGTCTGAGCACATCGACAATGAAGGAGGTGACTTCTTTCTGATAAGGCGAGGACATTGTGAAGACTCGCCACTATAGTGTTGCTGACGCCCTATTAGCACTTGAGGAGATTGAGAAGATTCCAATAGGGAGTAAGAGAGAGGGGGAAGGGGGGAGGGGGGATAATTATCCTACGTAAAATTTTTCTATGACCTCGTAAGTTCTCAAGTTACAAAAATATATCCCCTCGTTTGGATGACATCCAATTTTATAAATTAGAAAATTTTTACACAAAAAAAAATATATTTTTTTCCTTTTTTTTTTTTTTTAAGGACAAGACTGTGATAGATACTCTTTATGAGTTACTACCGAGAGAGTCCCTTTTCAAGCCGTTAAGATTTTATCGATGGTATAAAAATTGGTGGTGCATAGAAGTTATTGTATGTATTACCACATAGTATTACACAGTAAGTGAAAAAAAAAAAAAGAAAAGAAAAAAGAAAGAAAAAAAAACTAGAGAAGGCCCTGTCATCCTAGGCCCCTGCCTCCGCCGGAGTGATTTAGTAAAATAGACTATTGAGTTTTTAAAATTTACAAAATAACCTTTAAAAAAGTTTTATTAGCAAAATAACTTTTGTTTGAAAAAAATAATTCAAAAACTAAATAATAAGATTAAAAAAAACATAAAACATAAAACCAAACTCCACAAACTCCTGTGTTCATCGAAGAAGCCCTCTGTGAGCTAATTTCTCCCTCTACTTCTCCTTCTTCTTCGAGCCCTCTGAGTGCTATTCTTCGAGCCGAAGCCCTCTACTTCTCCTTCTTTTTCTGCTTCTCCTTCTTCTTCTTCGAGGCCTCTGTTTTTCTGTTCTTTTTGTTATTCTTCGAGCCCTCTGCTTCTCCTTCTTCTTCTTCGAGCCCTTTGTTCTTCGTACAGCTTCTCCTTCTTCTTGGAGCAAATTTTTGCTGTTCTTCTTCTTCGTCCAAATCTCACCGCCCCTTCCCTTCGTTCCTCCGCTTCTTCTACCTCATTCCCTCCCCCAGAGATCCCCTCTCGTTCGCAGACTTCCTCCAATCTCCGGCGCCCCTAAATCCGCCTCCGGCCCCGGCTCCGCCTTCCGTTTCAACTCGCTGCAGCCCAGTTCCAGGTTTGTTTCAATTTTCCCCCTAAATGTCACTTTTATTTATACTTTTATGCATCTAGTTATGATAAATTATATGTATGTGTAAATGTGGAATATATACACTTATATTCATTGTTTCATTGTTACAAAAAACGAAGCGGTGTGTTCATTACGAGAAAACCATGTTATTACAGTGATAAATGCTACGACATGATAATAATATAGTCATACGTTCTATCCTCAGTTCTTTCGATAACAATACAGTGTGTTCTTACGATCACCTTATGTGGTACAGTTGCCAAAAAGGCTTCAGCCCTCGAGGTCAGATGCTCAAAAAAATTTGCAAGATCCTTCAAAGCCTACAAAAACATTTTGATCAAGAAATCTAGTATTATCAATACTTTGATTTACAATACAGTTATATATGCATATGTAAATATAATATTGGATTCGTATTTTGGGCTTTAACGCTTTAATGTGAAGCTTTTTTTTTTTTTTTTTTTTTAAGCGAACGCAAAAATTACCATATCAAAGTCTCAAAATGTCTGGCCGTTCCTTGTAAACATTCACATTCTTTGTAGTTAATTTTTTCCGTTAAGCGAAAACAGAAAAAAAATATGCCAATGACTTTTGTCATGTATGATATGGCTCCAAACCTTCGGAATGACTAGGAACGACCACGGAATGACCATCCAAAACGGCGGAACGACCACTAATTTTGACTTAGAAATGTTGACTTTTTTCAAATTTTTTACCGTTAAATGAAAAAATTAAAAAAAAAGTCACCAACGACTAAAGGCATGTATGAGAAGCCTCCAAACCATCGGAACGACCAGGAACGACCGCGGAACGACCACCCAAAAGGGCGGAACGACCACTCAAAAGTCACTTGAAAAAGTTGACTTTTTTCAAATTATTTACCATTAAATGAAAAAATTAAAAAAAAAGTCACCAACGACTAAAGGCATGTATGAGAAGCCTATAAACCTTCAGAACGACCAGGAATGACCATGGAATGACCATCGAAAAGGGCGGAATAACCACTCAAAAGTCACTTGGAAAAGTTGATTTTTTTCAAAAATTTTACCGTTAAATGAAAAAATTAAAAAAAAGTCACCAACGACTAAAGGCATTTATGAGAAGCCTATAAACCTTCGGAATGACCAAGAACGACCGTGGAACGACCACCCAAAAGGGCGGAACGACCACCCAAAAAGGCGGAACGACCACTCAAAAGTCACTTGGAAAAGTTGACTTTTTTCAAATTATTTACCGTTAAATGAAAAAATTAAAAAAAAAAAGGCACCAACGTCTAAAGGAATGTATGAGAAGCCCATGAACCCTCGGAACGACCAGGAACGACCGCGGAACGACCATCCAAAATGGCGGAACGACCTCTAAAAAGCCTTGGAAAATGTTGACT
>JAFMPE010111317.1:0-27262 GCA_024759925.1 Ficus religiosa | reverse complement strand
TTTAATCAATTTATAACAGTTAGTTCACTTATTTATATAATTACATGGTTATCCACTTAATGAGATGAGATCTATTTAAAAAAAAAAAAAAAAAAAAAACTTCTATCTTCTCCAATAAAAATACAAGAGCTTTGATCACGACACTTCTTTTTAGTTTTTTCTCCCTTTAAATACTAGTCAAGCCATACTCCAACCAATTTTTTTTAGAAAGTTTTTGTCTATTTCTTTAAAAATAAGATTGATTTTTTATGAGTTGTGACACTCAAATGTTAGTAACAATTTTGAATTTTGAGAAAATAGTGTGATACAGATGATTCTCAAATCGATAAATTTTCTCGGTGACTGAGTGATGAACAATTCTAATTGAAAGGAAAAGGAGAGGGAAAATAAAGAACGAGAGAATGAGAGAAACGACTGGTTTAATGTTAAAATAGAATATCCAAATATGTATATATATATATATATGTGTGTGTGTGTGTGTATTAATAAAGATACCTTGTTTTAAGGCCACCTGCCATTGACGTCATAAAAGTGTGGGAGTAACAAAATAGTACCATTGGGATGGAATATACAATTACGGCGGTGAGAAAGGTTTTTTTTTTATTTTTTTTATTTGTAAGTTAATCATAACCTTAATCATAATCCTGAACCTATCCTATCATAATATATATAAAAGAGTTAATATTATTTTTTTATTTCTTCTAACACTTATCAACCTATGATTCTTCCTAACTTTTTTTCCAATTTTTTCCCTTTCTATCTAATGATTACATGTTAAAATAATTTTTTAATTTTCTTTTTTCTTAAATCACATCATTGGTATTCTTTTTCACATTTTTTTTTTGCTAAAACATACTATTTGATAATTAAAAAATCTAAATAATTAAAATAAATTTTTGCCCTCACATTTTTTTTTTCCAATTTTACTACGATCTCTATATGTATTTGTTTCAAAAAGTTTATATTTTACTTTTCATTTTTTCACTTAATGAAGGGATATTTAAGAGAGAGAAATATGAATATAATGTGAATTTTAAAAAAGCAGATTTGGATTTTAAATAAAATGAATATTTTTAATTTAAAATGGTGTGGCAAACACATCATTAGTTTGATTAATATAAGTTAAAATTATCATAATACGTTTCTATGATAATTTAAAATAAGCTTTAACGCTCACAATTTTTCATTCTTTCTCGAATCTCATCTTAAAATTTTAATTTCTCTTTCATTATATCTTTTTATTAAATACAACATTCATAATACTTTTTTTATCACCCAACTGAAATAATTTTTTAAATAACTTTGTTGTATATTCACATCAAGACATTTTAATATATAAATATATTAACAATAGTATATTCTGCCCTGTTAAATTAAGTGGCCAGTTGATACGCAATCTTCAAATTAAAAAATTCATTTTGAAATAACAATTTAAAATAAATCAATGTTGAGAAGGATGAAAAATAAATGTAATATAGATTTCAAGCTTTGAATTTTTTATTAAATGATTTTTCTATTTAAAATAATATATCAGAATGCACCATTGAGTCTGACACGTGCGGAGCACATATTTCAACTAATTAATTGAAAAACAACAAGGGAAATAGAAAAGTTTTCAATATTTACTCTAATATTTATCTATTGATGGGTATCACTATCTTAATCATGTGATATGGATCATATAGTTATAACAAAATGGGTATTTGATCAAAAAAAAATTATGATAATTAATGAGTATTGAACTTAAAAAGCTTATTAAACATGATTTTATATGACCGGCTAACATCTCAAAAATGGTACTTTCTACTTTTCCATATGCCTTAAGTTAATTGAAGATGTGTTGATGGTCAATGAAATTTTTGAAAAAAAAAATGTAAAAAAAAAAAAGAACTGTAACTAAATAAGAAAGGAAATTACCCTAAAAAAATAAAGGAAATTATTAAGAAGAAAACAAATTACACTCCGCCGAAGAATTTGAATATTGATTTTGATTTTATATATTCATTATTCATTCCCAAAGAAAGAAAGAAAAAAAAAAACTTTTATTTAATGTTTAAGGTAAATTAGCAAAATACGTTTAAAAAAAAATTGGTAAATTACCTCAGTTTTGAAAAACTACAGAAACAATTATTTGGCTATAAGAAAAAGGTTTTCTATACTCTGTTATTGATTGATTATGACTCTTTTTATACAATATCCTTTAAGAGCCATTTTATATGGTTTAATACAATATACTCATTTTATATGGTTTTAGTTTTATTTTTGTGTTTCATGTTTATAAGTATATTTAGTTTGAAAAAAAAAATAGATAAACGGAAAATTTGTTAAAAAGAATATTACGGGGTTGCCGGTTTTAACTTTGAGGATGATGACTAATGACTACATGAACTAAAAAAATGGAAGCAGTAGCTTGTACGGAAAAAAGGGGAGGGGGAGATGAAATTTAGTCTTTGTTTGGTGAATGAGTGTAACTCAAACTCAACTCAAATTTTTCATATCAATTTTTATCTTTTTCTGAAAAGTCAATAAAATTTATAACTACTTTTTAAAAAATCAACTTAACTCAAACTTAAAAATTTCATTTTATCTCAAACTCAACTCAAACACTAAACGAACCCTTAAGTATGCCAGTGCCAAGTGGTTTCAATCGAAAGATTCACAAGTTGTTTAACTTACTGTAATAAATTATATAAAATGTCACATCATCCAATATAATTAAAGCGTACATTAATTTTTATAATTTTATCAGTAATAATCTATGGTTATTAAAAAAGAGTAATAATTAAAATCACATTCTAGGGGAAGTATTTTGAACATTGAAAATGATAACAATAAGATATATTATGAGAAATAAGAAGAATCCTTTTTGAATTAAAACATGAAAGACATCAAAACTTGGTAAAGTTTCCTCCATGAACAAATTCGATAAAAACTCAGTATAATTATAATTTCCATCAATTAGGTGGGCTGTAAGATAAAATGTTCCAAAATGTTCCCTCTTTATGTTTATATACAAATAAAAAGAGCAAAATAAGCATAAGTAAATTCACCCTACGGCCTACACCCACTTGCAAGACGAACCATTAATGTATATATTTATGCATTGTGCACACTACTTAAAAAAATGGCTTTAGCGAGGAAATATTTCCTCGCTATAAGGTCGTGCTCCTCGGTATAGGTTTCTAGGTAGGAATAAACTCCTAACTCCTAATTAAGTCCTCACTGTAGCTACACCACTACATACTTACAGCGAGGAAAAGTGCTTTTTGTCGCTACAGTTAGTGACGTTATTTGTGGCTGTTATAGAATAAACACGGGTTATGGGATGTAACTTTTTTTTTTTTTTTTTTTTTTTTTTTTATCGTTATTGAGATTTTGATGGAGTTATAGCGTGGAAAACATGATTTTTTTTTAATTAAAGGGGTATTCTACAATTTCGGTCACTAATACTTCCTAATTTTTTTTAAGTGTAGTTCTTTTTAACTAAAAAGTTTTAAATTTAAATCTATTTAAAAAAAAAATACAGAAGAAAGGAGTTCTTTTTTTCCTTCCGTTACAACAAGAGAAATGTAGAAGTCCAAAACCATTCATTCTCTTTGGAAAGAGAAAGGGAAAAAATAAAAATAAAAAATTCAAAACCACCTTAGTTTGAAAATTAAGAAGACACCTTTCAAGAAAGGATTATTTACATTTTTGTACCTATATTTTACTTTTTTATTTTTTATACCATCAATTTACGTTTAATATACAGGTTCATATCATTTATCAGTCAACACTTAATTTTGACCTTAAAATGCATAAATGACCCTTAAAAAGAAAAACTAAAACTAAATGTTATTTATATTTTATTCCATGTATTTTGTTTTTATTGAAAAAGTATACCATATGTTTTAAAGTTCTAAATTTTTATGTTATTAGATAGATTATATTTAGGGCGCGTTTACTAAACCGTAAATGAATATAATGGGAAAAGTAATGGGATTGGAAAGTAAATTAATAGAAAAGTAAAGTAATGGAATAGGAAGAAGAATTTTTGATTCTGTTTCTAACGTTTACTTACTTATTGAATTATGTAAAGGGAAACAATAACATTCCATTTGTAGTGTTTACTAATCTTAGGCCCTGCTTGACGTGCTAACTGGAGAAGATGTTTCACCATCTGGATTTTAAAATCCTAACTTTATATCAAAATTTTCATCTTTTCCATTTTCAAGAAACTTAAATTTTAAAAGTTCATAACTTTCTTATTTCAAATCAGAATGAGATGATTTTTATATTAAAATGCTCATAATGACGAGATGAACAAGACACGATCCATTTTGCATTTTTTTTTCCGAACACATTTTAAATTTTTGCATAATTTTCTATATCATAAAATTTTTTCAAAAGTTTTCCTCCTAAACACACATTTCCAACCCAACCTTCAAAATATTATCTCCATATGTCTCCCTAAACGGGCCCTTAGTAATGGTAATCTTATTGTTGTAGTTACCAAAATATCATTTTACATAAAAAAAAAAAAAAAAGACATTAGTATATGTAAACTTATTAAGAGCATACGAGTGAATTTGAAATGTATTCCCATAGACAATGAATCAATGCCAAAGGATCTAACAATTGACATTCCCTTTTTTCATTCCTTATATTGTGTGGGGACCAATAAAATCTCATTCCCTATTTTGTAAGTAAACACATGATTAAGTGAGAAAGAGAATGCATATTGTACTTTCATTGTGTACAAAAAAAAAAAAAAAAGGTGAGAAAGGGAATGAATACTCACTTTCCCTTTTCCCTTTGATGCAAAGTAAACATGTCCTTAGCACATTTTCCCACATCGGCAGGAAGGGAAGATTTTAAGTGGCATATAAGTGTCTATTAGATCTCTTTCAGTCAATACTTGTTTGGAAGTTGTAACCTTGTTGGGTACGCTTATGAGTCCATTTGGTTTCTCTTCCTGAAGACTTTTGTAGTCGATCTGCCTCATGAGAAATGTGTGTATGCTTATTTGTGTATATCAAAAATGAATATTTAAATTTTCTCGTTCAATGCTTAAATATAACATTAAAAATACCATTGAAATTAAAAAAGTTAGAAGAAGTTCTAATTTAAATTAAAAAAATAAAGAGGCTGAGGCAATGATCAAAATGGGTGCGAGGGGTTAAGTTGCTGGGTGGTTGTGATAGTATAATTGAGGAATCGAAATTTTTTGTTGAGAAAATTAATTTCTTTGTTGTTTTATAATTTTTTTAAGGGTATTTTGTGTATTTATAGGTCAAAATAAAGTGTTAATCGAGAAAAAATATTGATTGATTGGGTGGTTGTGATGGTGCAATTGAGGAGTCTAAATTCTTTGGCGAGAAAATTAAAAATTTTGTCGTTTTATAATTATTCTTTGTAAGGATATTTTCTGCTTTTATAGGTCAAAATAAAATGTTTATCAATAAATGTAATATATTAATAAAAAAATTCATTATTTTGATTGTAATGTATATTTCTAAAAACATGGTATAAAAAAAGTAAATAATTCAAATTATAACTTTTCTTTTTCAGGGTAGTTTAGTTATTTTTAGGTTAAAATTATGTGTAGACCAAGAAAATATATAGATTTGTATATTAAATGCAATGCAATGGTATAAAAATATAAAATTTCAAAATATAGGATTTATTTTCTAAATAAAAGAAAAATACATAATGTAAAAATATAAATAACCCTGTATAAAAATGAAAAAGAAAAAAGAAGACAACCAATTTTAGTTAATTAAAAAAAGAGTAATTTGCTTGTTTAGTCTCTAAATTATGAATATTATGTTATTTTGTTTTTTAAATTTTTAATTTTAGTAAATTAGTCACTGAATTATGTATAATTAGGTTTCAATTCCATAGAACATGAAATATGACAAACATAATTATGTTCAAAAATTTCTTCCTTATTCTGATTAAAAATTCTTAAAAACCAAAATCATTTGTAATTAATGTAATAATTTCTTTAAATTTTTAAATTTTTAGTAATCATGTAGAAGGGATACGATTATCTATTTTAAATTTCAGGAATCTTCCGTCAATTTTAATGTGAGGAGCAAAACTACCAAAAACTAAATGTTCAGCTACTAAATTAACAAAAATTAAAAGTTTAAGGATTAAAATGTCAAAATAGTTATAATTTAGGGACTAAATGAATAAATTACGCTAAAAAAAAAGAAGAAGAAATAGCTAAACCCTAAACCCTGGCTCTGTGGATTCTTCAAGAGTATCGAAGAGAAACCCCAGTCTCCAACTTCAACATAAACATCATCATCTTCGTTAAAGTTTATTTCATTCCATCGCATCCAGGTTTGTTTTGATTCTGGGTATTGGAGAAAATTTGGTGTTTTGTTTGATTTCCTCTTTAGTTTTGTTAAAAAAATTTATCTGTCTCTGTTTCTGGGTTTGGTCTCATTTTTTACAAATAACAGGGATTTAAAAAATGGGAAGGAAATCGGCAGACTCGCTGGAGGATCTGCGAGAGCTCGTCAGACACCACATTGAATCATTTGATCACCTCATTGATTCCGGTTTGGAGACCTTGCTTCTCCGAATCAAGCCCATCCATGTCCATGATCCTTCCACCAACAAGAACCTCAGAAATATCCTTTTTTTTTTTTTTTAAATTTCTTATGTGATAAATAATGGTTTGTGATGTTGGGTTGGTGAAGTGGTGAATCACTAGGACGTAGTGTCTCAGGAAGCATTAGGTCTAATGTTCAATTTGCATTGAGTGCGGCCAATTCCATGGGGCCACGGCCGCAAGGTTAGAATAGTTGGGGCAAAATCTCGGACACCACGGTTATCAAAAAGAAAGATAATAGTGATAATGATTATTTGTGATGTTTATACTTGACTTGTAACTTACTATGGCTTGATAAACCCGAAGTGTTCACACCCATAAAGGAACAATTTTTGAGATCCATAAAAGACCCTGTCTACCCCTTTGAGGTAAGATTAGCATTTATTTCATCTAGAAATAATGTTATGTGTATATATAGTACCTATACATATATATGTATGTATGTATATTAATGGGTTGATTGGATTTTGTCTAAACAGTGTAGACAGGCCAAGACTTCATACACAGGGAAGTTCATGGCTGAAGTTTGCTTTCAGTATGATGATGGTGCTGTTATAAGAGACAAACTCAATTTTGGCCAGTTTCCTATTATGCTAAAGGTTTGTGTTCTTTGGGTCTTTGCTTTTCAGGGTTATATACACATATTTGTATATATATCTCGGAGAATTTTTGTTAAGAATTCAATAAAAAAGGACTGTATTGTCTTGCATTTATATTTTATATTGCTAAGCTCGCATGCCTTGTTGTTGACGCCTTGGGTAAGTTGAGAAACAAGCAACTAAAAGAGAAGTTGGAATGGTTTCCGACAAAACCCATTGCTTTCAAAGTGTTTGTTTTATATTTTTTGAGTTGGCAAGATGTAATGGGTAGTTATCTGCTCTTTGTTTGGTTTTGTGGATTCCTAGTGTGTTTATTGTTCTTTTGGTTGTTGTTATTACTATGAGAACTCACTGTTCCTTTTTATTGTGTACTCTATTTCAACATGAGTAAAATTTAGTTTATTAGATATGTAAAAACAAATTTTTTTTTTCGGCTATACGTATATCGTTAATCGTGTTTGGAACATTATGTATTTCTCTGTTTTCTCGGTCCTGCATGCTGTTGATATTTTGTTCAATGCAGTCAAAACTTTGCAACTTAAGCGGAGCGGATCCTCAAAAACTTGTTGCATGCAGAGAAGAGGCGTCAGAAATGGGCGGGTGAGTATTTTTACTTTTTAACCTGATCTGTACTTTCAAAAGTGGCATTTCTCTGTATTTGTAGGATATTGCTTATGATTGCACACTTAATAAGTGCAAAATTTCATTTCTCTGTATTCGCGGGATATTGCTTATGATTGCATACTTTATAAGTGCAAAATTTCATATTTTAATACAAATACCGGATATGGAGCCACAATTCCACTCTATTGTTTATAACCTTTTGAATGGCTATGTGATAAAGAAATTACTTTTTTGATTTACGTAGCATTTGAATCTGTATATCATCTCAATATAGATAATGTGACCAAAAACTTCTATTTAACGTTTGGCAAATAATGTTTCAATATGGACGAAAGGTTTAAATCATCTAATACTTTTGTTTATGTTTCAGCATATCTCATATGTTATGTTTTGTTCTTACTCTACATATAGCCCTTATTTGGCACATTTTTTCGGTACCATATACTGAATAGATTAGTGTTTTGTTTTTTTTTCCTCCCCTCTTTTGTTGACTTCTGGCCTCTTTTTTTATTTGACATCATTTTATTGTTATTTTTCGTTTCATAGTTACTTCATCTTAAATGGGCTTGAAAGAGTTGTTCGACTTTTGATACTGCCAAAGAGAAACTATGTAAGTGAACCTTACTTGTTGAGCTTATTGGTGGCTTCTTAGTCATAATCTTGTTTTGTTTACATTAATGAAATTTTAGTTCCTATTAAGCTTCCCACCACTTCATCCTCAGTTTTCTATTTCATGCCAAGGATATTGATAGAAACTTCATTCTCTTCCAGCCAATGAGCATTGTTCGTAATTCATTTCGTGACCGGCGGGAAGGATATACCGATAAAGCAGTTGGTATAAGGTTATCTCCTAGTTTTTATCTGTCACTAAATTTTCCTTTACATTGGTTATACTTAGAAAAGCAGCCATCATTTGTTAATCTTCTAGTTTTAGTTTCATTGGCTTCAGATTCCTGTATGTGACTAATATGACCTTTTACTTTATGGTATTAAATTTGCCAATTTTCAAAACCACTCCAGGTGTGTTAGAGAAGATCAATCGTCAGTGTCAGTTCGAGTGTATTACCTTCGAAGTGGAAGTGCAAGACTGGGAGTTTGGTAAGCAATTTTAGGTTTGCTTGCCACAAGCAAAGAAAACTTGGCTTGTAACTTTGAGATATAACAAGAATACGTGCACACATTGTTATATATATATACCTATTAATGCACTTATCTAATTTAATATTGTGACAGGATACAAGGAAGAGAGTACTTGCTTCCGGTTGGTGTTGTTTTAAAGGTAGATTGTACATTCTGATCCATTGTAGTTTTAAAATTTAATGCTCAATCCTGCTTTTCCTTGGTCAAAGATCAACTTTTACACCTCTTTCCCCCCCAGCCCGCGCCCCCACACCCCCCCCCCCCCCAAAAAAAAAAAAAAAAAAAAGAGGCAAAGAGCAAAAAAGGTCCTGAAAAGATAAATTAAAAGAATTTTGGAAAAAAATTCTTTTCAATTTTTGTTCGGTATAGATTAAACCCTAATCCCACTGTATTTTCATCATAAGAGGTTTACAATGAGCGGAGAAGGACCACACAAAACCCGCTTCCCACTGCAACTCCCCCCATAGCATATGGCCACCTTAAAGTGTGGGTAAAGGTGATCGATGGTTCTTTTGACGTCGTCAAAGCCGCAAAGTATGGCTTCTAGAGAATAGCTCTTCTAAATAGAGTTTGAAACTTGTACGAATATGGAGTGATTGCAGACTTGAATATGCTTTGTCCTAGCACGACAAACAAAATCCTTTGCTAAATGTGCATTTTGACTTTTAAGGAATTTAGCAAATGGACCAAGGCATTGTCCAGTTTTATCATAATTTCTATAATGTTCACCACCTTTATCAGAAATTCACACTTTTCTGTGCTTGGTCCGGTTGATGTTTTGCATATGCAGAAGGGGTGATTTAAAGTTATTGAATGCACTATAAATGGTATTTTAGCTTCGGTAAGACATATAACTTCATTCCAACATTCCAACAGACGTTCCCTATAAACAATAAGACACTAGTTAAATACTCTTCCAACCATCGTAGATGAAGGGAATTTCTTGAACCTGTATCTGGCTATATTCTTAATAATAATTGAGGAGATTTTTGGAGTTTAGCTGACTGAATCTATAATCCTAGAAAGTCACCATTACTGGTAACTTTTTTTTTTTTTTTTTGACAAACAAATCAATTCTAGGCATTTGCATTTTATCAGTGACACTGTAATTGGCAGGCGCTTGTGGACACCACTGATCGTGAGATTTATGCAAGCTTGACCTGCTGCTACAGCGAGAAATATGGAAAGGGAAAAGGCGTTGTTGGAACACAGCTTATTGGTGAGAGGGCTCAGATCATTCTAGATGAAGTCCAAGCTTTGTCCCTTTTTACTCGTAGTGAATGCCTTGAGCACATTGGTAATTTCTATGTCCGTTTCTAATTGTCTTTGTTATTTTTAGGTCTTTTAAAAATTGAAATTGGGTTTCCTTGTCAAAATGTAAGGTATTAACTGTTTGCTAATTTCCACCTTTCATCAAATAGGAGAGCACTTTCAACCTGTTATGCAAGGAATGGAAAACAAAAGTTATTCCGTTGTAAGTTCCCTTTAACCTATTTATGCTGCCTTTTGTACTGAGGACCATATGCATTACTTTGTGAAAGTGTTCGCCTGTGAAACTCGTTTGTTTCTATTGCCTTTTTCTTTCTTTCTGTCTTTCTGGTTGTTTATTTTTTTCAATCTTCTGTAGGTTGTAGATTCTATTCTGAAGGACTACATATTTGTGCACCTTGATAACAACCATGACAAATTCAATCTGCTAATGTTAGTTATGATTTCTCATTTCCCATTTTGTCTTTGTATTTGTATCTTTTGTTTTCCCTAGCGATTGAATTTTTTGTTCTTTATAGTTTTAATATGTATATATATATTTTTTCCTTTTGTGTTTTTAAAATTGTTTCTGGCCTTGTTTTGTTCTGTTTCTAGTTTCATGGTGCAGAAACTTTTTTCGCTTGTAGATCAGACTTCTGTGCCAGACAACCCGGATTCCTTGCAAAATCAGGAAGTCTTACTCCCTGGTCACCTTATTTCCATTTATCTCAAGGTAGAAATTTGATATGTCTGTTATGTTAGACACCTTAGCACTTAAAATTGTGATAGCTTTTGTCACAGTTACTACAAAAACGTCATGTAAATGACACATGAATGAAACTTGTACAGTAGCTCATCATTTACAGTTTGGATTTCTTATCAATTTCTTGTCAGGGGATAATTTACTCATAACTCTGTTTTAAGTTATGACTTGTGTTCGACTCGCTTTTTGCATATCGCATGGTCTATTAGGAAAAACTGGAGGAATGGTTGAACAAGGCCAAAAAGCTGCTTCAAGATGAGATCAACAACGAGGGCAAAAGTTTTGATTTTTGCAGCTGTATGTGCTTGCCTTTTCTCACCCACTTTATCTATTCATTTATTTTTGTCTGTATGCCTTTTGATTTTAGCTTTAAAAGTTATATGATAAATAATAAAGTCTTCTTTCGATAGCATGAATTTGTAAGAGTCTCTCTGTCCTTCTTGTTACGTGCAGTAAATAATAATCTGCTATTGATTTTTTCCTACTTTATACTATTGTATCCTAGTCTTGCAATTTTCGAATCTCTATGCTACCATTCTTAAAAGATTAACCAAGCCTACCAGTTGAAATCAGAGATATCCTATCCCCATTGATTTTGATGGATTGATAAGCTCTTCTAGGGAGATTTATTGCGTATTGCCTCTTACTCCTCTGCTCTAGAGGATAATTCGTTGTTATCTCATATCTGTTTCATTTTGTTTTTCTAATAAGGAGATTGTATCGTGTTAGAGAAAGTAGAAATAATTTCTCATCAAGGAGTTCAGTTGGAATCTTCTTGCCATCTTGGTTCAAGTAATATACTCAGAATTTCTTAAGGAATGCCCTTTTTTTTTTTTTTTTTCTTTTAAATTTTTTTTGACAAGCGGCTTGATCTGTCTAGGACTATTTTATCCATAATTTCTGAGGGATTTGTCTTCAAAACCATTGGCCTGCCTCACATGCTTCTTTCCATTTTTTTTTTTTTTTTTTTCACTTCTCATCTTGAATGGTAATTTGAGCTCATAGTGAGCTCGATCTAAGGCATGGGCTATGATGATAACTTTTCTAGAATGCCGTTAATTTATTTATTTATTTATTTATTTATTTTTTTTTCCCTTTGGAAGCCGGTTTCATTTGGACTCATCCGAGATTTGTGTCTATTTCTTTACAGCTTTCCACCTCCAGGTTTTGGTGTTATTTGTGGAGCTTATATTTTGTGGAAATGTGGGTTAAATTACTAAAGATTAAGTTTCCAAGTTGACATGTCTCTTTATCACAATGCAGTTCTGGTTTTCTTCTGAGATAGATTTCAAGAATGTTGCCTTTCCTATGATTTTTCTTTTGAATTGGCCAAGTGTTTTTTGCATTTATTGCTTCTTCTTCTTCTTCTTCTTTTTTGGATAAACAATGAAATTTTATTAATGAAGAATCGTTACAGCAAAGTAACAGCTTGAGCACAAGTAGTTCTCAAAGAGAATAGTATAGAAGAAACCAATAGCCAAAGGACCAAAAAATTAGCCAGCACTACACGCTTCCACATTGCGTTCACCTTTTCTGCAGTATTAGACAGATTACCGATGTCGTTTACCCAAGTCTGATTGTTTTAAACACTGGTTGTTAACTTTTTTACTCTACCAACTTTTTAATAATGCAGTGGCTCAGGTAAAGAAGGTTATGGCTAAGAATCCTCCAAAACTGATTAGTTCAGCTGTTGAAAACATGTTAAAAACGGGAAGGCTTGTTACTCAGACAGGTCTCGATTTGCAACAGGTATTGGCGTATTTGTTAGAGAATTTTTCCATCTGCTGTATTCTTCTTTCCTTCATGCTTTAAAATGTACACTAGGATGATTGGGTCTTGTGGAACTGAATTGATAAAATATCTTGTAAATCAGTTACACGCTTCTTTTCTTCTCTATTTTGAAGACGGGAAGACTTTTAAATGTATAAAAATGTCAGTTATACCACTTTCCGGTATGAATATGAACATTACCTAGTGCTACCGGAGCCCTATGATGCAGCATGATAGAAAAGAAGTTGAAGTTTTTACTGTGTCGAGGAGTTGAAAAAAACTGAATGTAGAGCCCTACTGTAGTAGGATAAATCCTTGCTTCACTAGGAATCTAATCCAAGGTTTTTTTAATTTTTATGTATATATTTTTTTAGACCTACATGATAATATTTAATCATAAGATAAGTTCTAGATGAAAATGAAAGTCCCATTTTAACCAAAGTACCAAGTGATAAAATCCTATTAAAACGCAAACCATCATCTAGTGATGCTTAAAGTTCTTGGACGCTAGCACGGAATAGATATTGAACTAGTGCTTCTCACATGGGTATCACACTCGGTACTTGCTCACTTGTTATATATAGAGTTATCGTTCATTCTTTTGGTGAAAGGGGCAAATCTTACATCTTGAAGTTTGGTTATTTTATGAGCTTGGGTGCTTGTTTATCAACTGGATATTCAGAAATGTGAGATTTGGATTGGTTCAAAGTTTAGAATGTGAATTGCCCCTAATGATTTTTATTATTTTTGTCAGAGGGCAGGCTTTACGGTTCAGGCAGAGAGGCTTAATTATTTACGTTTCCTTTCTCATTTTCGTGCCGTACATCGAGGGGCTTCGTTTGCTGGACTTCGTACAACTAGTGTGCGGAAACTGTTACCTGAGTACGCATTGCTACTGGCTTATTAACAATTGTACACATTTAGAAAATAAAAATCAATTTTGGATCTGACGATTTGTTTATATTGGATCTACAGATCTTGGGGTTTCTTGTGCCCTGTGCACACGCCTGATGGGGAGCCATGTGGCTTGCTAAACCATATGACTTGCACTTGTCGTAAGTTTTTTCTTAACTGCAACATTTTTTATGTCATTGTTCGCTTAGGCCCTCCAAAAGAATTTAAAGAGAGAATGCTACTATACATTTTGTCGTGTTGGGAAGATGAATTGTACTTGTTTCTGGCTCTTTTTATTCTTCAGTTGGTACTTTGGATGGGCTCTTGTTTTCTGTTGCTTTCTTTGTTCTGGTTATTGTTTCCGCATGAAGAAATGATTGTCAGAATGTTGACATTCACAGCTCGTACTTTCTGGTTATTTGTCTACTATTTAATTTTACGAAATTTATCTTCTTGTAAAATAATGTTGTTATTCGCTAACTAAAGTACTAGACTAATGATAGCATTGATATGGAGAACTGGGCATTTAAGTAACAGGTTTAGATTCGTTGAACGTGTATAGCGGGTTGTTAGATCCTTATTTGAGGAGAACTGTAGAAGATGTATTTTCTTTAGGTTTCTTGTTTCTTAGGTTTATGTTTGTGGTTTAATATATTTAAATTCGCCCCTTTTTCTGGGTGTGAATTTTGGTTTCGCACTGTTTGTTTTATGGGAAATAGAATTTTGGTTTAGATCTGCCACTTTGATCTGCCTTATATCTGCCTAAAATTTGACATGATATTGATTTTGATTTGCTTTGATACGGTGGTTAACTCGATAATATGGGTGGCATGTTCATAAATGCTAAAATAACTTTGCTGATTATTTCATCTTCTCCAGATTTTCTTTGTTTAGTAAATAGAAATTTGGCTGTTGTATGGATATTCCCTTTTTATTACTGACGTTGAAGTGACATATCATAACCTTGTAATATTTCTTTCAGGCATTACATCGTACTTCGACTCACAAGGAAAAATCAGGGACTTCTTTAAGATAAGAATGTCTATTCTCAGTGTTCTGGTTGAGGTTGGAATGTCACCTTCATTGCCAAAGTTGGTTCAAGCTGGTCCTCCTGAAGTTCTTTCTGTCCTCTTAGATGGCCGCATTGTCGGTTCTATATCTGCTAGTGTGATTGAGAAAGTTGTGGCTCATTTACGGAGATTGAAAGTCTCGCCTACTTCAGGGGTTTGTCCTTCATTTTTTGTTTTCTTCTCTCTCTCTCTCCCTTTCTCTCTCTATTTTGGCCTCATTTTTTACTTTCTTGTTATACTTTTTCCTTGATGTTTTTGCTTCATTGATAACTTTCAGATTCCTAATGATCTAGAAGTCGGATATGTTCCTTTGAGCATGGGTGGAACATATCCTGGTCTGTACCTGTTCACATCTCCTGCTAGATTTGTTCGGCCAGTCAAAAATATTTCAATCCCATCTTCGGATGAACAAAATATTGAGCTTATTGGGCCATTTGAACAGGTAGCTACTGCATTGTGAAGTATATTTTATCACCTCGATGGATCCTTATTTTTTTCTTCTGTGAGATAACTTTTTCTTTGTATGCACTAAAGCAGTAAGTACTTGCAGCTAAACTATTCTATACTTGCCCACATTAGGTTTTCATGGAAATAAAATGTCCTGATGGTGGGGATGGTGGAAGAAGAGATACTTTTCCTGCAACTCACGAGGAAATACATCCAACCGGGGTGCTCAGTGTGGTTGCTAATCTTATACCTTGGCCAAACCATAATCAGAGTCCACGTAACATGTACCAGTGTCAGGTTCTTATCTTCAGCACATTCTGTCGGTCTTTTGTAATGTTAATATTAGTTATTGCTGTCATGTTATGTTTATCTACTTGCTGCACTTGTTTGCCGTTCCATTCTTTACTCCTTGTTTGGGTTTCAACTGTAGATGGCAAAACAAACAATGGGTTTTTCGTTACAAGCACTTAACTGCCGTGCTGATCAAAAACTATACCATCTTCAGGTTGGTTGATGTCTAAGTTCATCTTTTCTCATGTTTCCGCCCTCCCCCTTTTCTGTAATTGGTTTGCTGTCTTAATGTGAGCAAAGATCTCGTTTATTTAGAAAATGGCTGCATTGCACCTTTTTGTAAGTTTTCTTTGGAAGATGAGATAGCAGGACAAGTTAACCATTCTACTGATTAAAACAAACAGGGATAATGTGTGTAAAATATGATATTTGAATCATCATGATCTAAATCCTTGCAAGGAAAGTTCTTAACTGGAGGTTTTTGGTTTTGTGATAGGTAAAATTTGTCAGGTGCCTCCTTATGTTTTCCTTCAGAATTGTGATGAAAAGATGGATATTCAAGTTTTTGTTTGGCTTTTATTTGTTTCTTAAGAAAGGATAGCTTTTTTACCAAAACTTACCGGATTGAGACTAATTAAGATGGACCTAATGCTATACTCATACAGTCATATTTCTTACCCCGTTGTTGTTCTTGTGTCTGTTGTTTTGGGTCCTTCCCTTTTACACCGCTAATGAACTTTGCTTGGCATTCTTAGACCCCACAATCTCCCCTTGTGCGCACACGTACATATACAAAGTACAACATGGACGAGTATCCATCAGGCACAAACGCAATTGTTGCTGTACTTGCATATACCGGGTGAGGATTTTTGATATGTGCAAATAGTTCTTATTCCAGTTTTTTTTTTTTTTTTTTTTTTTTTTTTTTTTTTTTTTTTTTTTCTGGGAGAACTTATTAGTTTATTTTTAATGAAATCCAGATATGATATGGAAGATGCCATGATTCTAAATAAGTCTTCTGTGGATCGAGGAATGTTCCATGGACAAATTTATCAGGTTTGTTCTTGCTATACTTCAAACTGCTACATAAAAATAGTCCATAATTAGAGTGTTCGTTTCAATAAAGTATGATTCTATAGATTATACGCTATTATCGACTATTAAATGCAGTTAATTAGAGTTTACATTTATGTTTTTCTCATGTTATCCCGTTATTTAGTTTTGTAGTTTGCTTCATACTCCTTTCATTTCCTTTCTTTCTTCTTTCCCCCATCTTTTTTAATTACTAGATACGTGTTATTATCTCATTGTAGCCTCTGAATTAAAATTGTTGATCATATGACTTGACGTGTTCCATTTTTTGGTGGTCCTAGACAACAAGAGAATGAAGTGCTTAATCAATCACTCGTTATGTGACAAAGGTTTTTGCATTTTGGGGATAGTTGTTAGACATTATAATATATCATTGGAATGGAGGCCTGCTAATTTTTAGTTTTGACTTCTGTTTTTATTATAATGTTTTTGAAATAAATCTAATACTATAAGTCAAGTGAACTTTAAAATTCCAGCATTTTTTTCCTGGAAAAATGAATAATGTTTCTGCTTTTTGCAATACCTGTTAATTATTGTAGTTTGTATAAATACTACTAACACAGCATTTAATTTCTTGTGGGACTTGAACTCCTGTTCGTCTAATGAACCAATATCTTGCAGACAGAGACAATTGATTTGTCTGATCAAAGAAATAGGTCGAATCGGGGTCAGTCAGTGTTTAGAAGGAGCAGTGTTGATAAGTCAACGCACTCATTGATCGACTCAGATGGCCTCCCTTATGTTGGTCAGGTTAGCTATTTATATCTTGGTACCCATTTTCCTCATTTATGTCCTAATATGTGAGGTTATGTGTGTATACGCGCTGACATTTATTTATGGAAATAAGAGCTCATTGTTATACTGACCAACTTGGTTCTTTTTTTCAGACGATAAAGCCATATGAACCATTTTGTAGCATTTATAATGAGGTAACAGGTGCGACAAGAACCATGAAACGAAAAGGTTCAGAACCTGCTGTTGTTGACTACGTTTCTATTAACGTAAAAAATAAGAAGAAACTTCAGAAGGTAGTTAGTGAATCTTTAATCTGTTTTGCAGTACATGTTAATAGAATGATTAAAAACTCTGAAAGAACATGGTTAGGGTATGATTATGTGCGTGTTAAGCAACCTACTTAGTGAATAATCAAGAATTTCATGCTCCCAAAGATTGTAGGCCCCTGCGGGGCCTTCAATTTCGAAGTGAGGCCCACCGAGTAATTTTAGGGGATTAGGGATTTGTATATATTCATATTTATATACACATATATAGGCACTGTGGTTAGCTTTGATGAACTGGTTTCTATGTACATTTCTGTTCATCGCATAACCCTATGTATAAAAGTTGCCCAGATTCTATTCCGATTCCAGTATTAAACAAAGAATTTCTTTACAACATAAAGTATTCTTTTATAGGGCTAGCTTGGGCAAAGTTGCGACTTCAAACTCATTGTTTCATGGTCATTCCACCATTTTACCAAATCAACTACTCATTAACTATCCACGAAACCCCCTCTTATAGTCATCTGATAGGATTTCTCAATATGTTAGTTGGTTAGTAGTATAACAAACTAGTAGGAGTTGATAGTAGTTAGTTCGGATATAACTGATTAGGCCGAGTGGTTAGCTGTATGTTAGAAAGGAATGGGAGTATAAAAGGAAGGATGGGTGGTTTGGGGGAATCAGGCAGAAATTAGTGAGGGAAGGTCTTGGGTTAAGCCTAGCATGGGGAGATTTAGCGGAGTCTCAAGGGTCCGCAACTTTCTAGGGTTTCTTAGTTTCCCTAATTCAATTCAAGTAGAGAGATTTTTCTTTGATCTACTTTTGTTTTCATAGGGGTGATATTCTATTACATGCTTCTTATGTTTGTATCTAAGGTTTTATAGTTTTGCTACTACCTTTCTTGATTAAATTTAAACAGGTCAACATCCGCTTTCGACAACCAAGAAACCCCATAATTGGTGACAAATTTAGCAGCCGACATGGGCAAAAAGGTGTTTGCTCTCAGTTGTGGCCTGATATTGATATGCCATTTTCTGGAGGTACTGGGATGCGACCGGATCTTATAATAAACCCACATGCTTTTCCTTCGAGGATGACAATAGCCATGCTTTTGGAATCAGTTGCTGCAAAGGTAGTTATATTGAAAATACTAACATAAATATTAAAATTTCACTCTCCTATGTTTCAGAAACTTCTCTCTCTCTCCTATGATATTGTAATCGGGAGATGATGTTTGATTTATCCTTCTAATATTGGTGTCAGAACACAAGAAGTGAAATGACCGGCAGTATCGGGATGTTGATGGATCACCTCAATGTTTTAGCTCTATTTTTTCTCTGTTTCATTTCTAGCAGCTATTCTTTGTCTCTTTGAGTATTCGACTCAAGAATTGTTCACTTGCTTTTCTCATGATGCTATAATTCTTGTTATTATAAGTTTGATTTCTTTATCTTTCTGTTCCCTCTTTTTTACGTCGTCGTTGATGATATTTCTCCTGAGCTAATAGAGATAATTATTTCTTGTCATAGGGAGGTAGCTTGCACGGAAAATATGTTGATGCAACCCCGTTTTCTGGTTCAGTTAAAGAGGCAAAGGAAGAAACTGAATCAAAACATCCCACTTCACTTGTTGATGAACTAGGTCAAATGTTAAGAGAAAAGGGATTTAATTACCATGGCGTTGAGGTGTTGTACAGCGGGGTTTATGGAACAGAACTTCCATGTGAGATCTTTATTGGGCCCGTCTATTATCAGCGGCTGCGGCATATGGTCTCAGATAAATTTCAGGTGTGAAACTCTCTACGTAAAATTAGAAGGATGAATTTGCAAGCTGACATCTTGAACCAATAGGCAACTTGATGAAATGTCGATTCTAAACAAAAATTGAAAAATCAAACCATTATTTTTTTTTTCTCTGTTAATGATTATGTTTCAAACTAAGCTAAATGTTTGCAAACACGTTATTTGTACGAATGTTTAATGCAGTGTGCTTATATTTGGTTTTGGATGATCAATTTGTTTAGTAATGGTTTGATGTGATATACAGGTCCGCTCCACAGGAACGATAGACCAAGTAACCCGGCAGCCCATCAAAGGACGGAAACGTGGTGGTGGTATTCGTTTTGGAGAAATGGAAAGAGACTCCATGCTTGCACATGGGGCGGCATATTTGTTGCATGATAGACTACATACGTGTTCGGATTACCATATCGCCGATGTGTGTTCCCTGTGCGGAAGCATCCTCACAACAACATTCCATCAGCAGCAAAAGCGGATTCGTGAGATTGGTGGATTACCCCCCATCAAATCTTCCAGAAAAGTCACCTGCCATGCCTGTCAAACGGGTAAAGGGATGGAGAAGGTTGCGATGCCCTACGTCTTTAGGTATTTGGCTTCGGAGTTGGCATCCATGAACATAAAAATGACCCTCCAGGTGACTGACAGCGCAGGAGCCTGAGGTCGACGACAGTTTTGACATTCGGGATTTAGTGCAAACGTTTATCCCAGCTTGTTGTACATGTTGGCTCTGGTTCTTTACATGACCATCAATTATTGAACAACTCCCAAGTCCAATGTATCAGAGAAATCGGCCATCCTTTTTCCATTTTCTTTACTGTTTTTCAGCATGATTTTCTTTTTTCTTGTTCCGAGTTCGATTCTGTAATCTATTTTTGCAGATGTGTTAGAGATTTTTTTTATCATGATATCAAATAGAAATACTTCTAATTTTATTGTCCCCGATTATCCGCTTTCAAGCCGCAATGGAGTTGTGGTAGATAAAATTTGGAAAAATCTCTCTCTTGCTTATGGAACAGTTTGTCCAAGATGCGTCACTCGTGTGATGTGTGCACATACTGAGAAATTTATACCTCAACAGCAAATTTATTGAACCATGTGCTAGGCCTTATATCTTAAGATAGAAAACGTTAGTTGTATTTATGACTTTTTGATTTATGCAAAACCATTGCGTTTGCTTATTTAATTTTTGCATCGATTAATTATTTGCTAATATTAATTCATTTCTTATTTAAGTGAATAAATTTTTGATCGCATAAATAAGAATGAAAACATTGTTTATATCAATAATAAGAAATTATATGAGATAGTCTCGATTATTTTACAAATCCAAGTACATTATTTTTAGATATATACACAAAGTTTTAAATTTGATATCTGATTGTATCCGACATTGTGAATTTCAGATTCTGTAAATGTGAATTTTAGTTACTAGGAATGTAAATTCATGCAGAATAAAATGTAGCTAAAGTGAATGTGAACTTATCTTATTTTACATTTCCTTCTGTATGAATTTACATTTCTAATAACTGAAGTTCACATTCACACTAATTGAAATTCACACTGTTGGACACTATCAGCTACCGGATTTAAGACCATTCTATTTATATATCCATTCAAGAAAAGAGTAGCCTAGAACATGTTCAAATAGGTCCAAACCTTTTATCTAAGTTTTTGTCTTTTCTGAAAAGTCAATAAAAATTTTAATTATTTTTTGAAAAGTCAATCAATTTCAACCTAAAAAATCAATTTCAAACCCGTGTTCCAAAAACGAAGCTAAAACTAGACGTCCAACAATGTAACTCTCTAAAAATAAGAGGCGTCATCATGATTTCTAAAAACGGAGGAAAAGGATTTCCAAAAATGACAATGTGATTGAGACTTATAACACTAGAGCTAAAGATTTGTAATTGAAGACTTTACGGATGATAGAAATTTTCATAGTGAGCTTAACAATCATCTACTTGCTTAGAAAGTGATGGAAATTGTTGTACGGGTTCATAGGAAAAGTTAGTAAAGCTGGATACTTTGAGAAAGAAGATGAACAAGAAACCTGAAGAGGAAAGGGGAAAAACACCTGAATGACAGGAATTTAAAAAACATTCCACCAACATGATACAAAAAATAACACTAAACCAATATGATACAGAACTAAACTAGAGTTTGTGTTGGTTAAGAAAGAGGAGTTTGTGTCATGTTGGTCAGTGAACCTCTTATAGACTTAGAGCTTGTACGAGGACAAATTTTAAATTGAGAAAATCTAAATGATTTATCCTCAGTGGTTTTTTCTAGTTTTGTTTGATTTTTATTTCTAGTCGCTTTTCAAGTGTAGGTTTTTTTTTTATTTGGTAGATAAGTTTGTCAGAACTTTTTTTAAAAAAATAATTTTTAATCTCATTTCGATTACATGAAAGGGGCCATCACGATTAGACAGTGCAGGACGATAAACATCATCGTCATCAACATTAACTGGGACAATCTATCCAACTTATTTTGTTTTCTTTTTCAATTTATTGAGTTGAGCCCATCAATCGGGACGGTTTCGAAGAGTGGCCTATGCTTCCAGTGCTCATGCAGCCCCAAAACCTCCTTTGGCCCACCATTGTATCTCCCTCTTATGAAGAGACCCTAGAGTTGACAGACGCAACGAACCAGCATCTCTATGCTTTTGGGCCCTTAGTTTGCAATTTGTGTAAAGCTTAAGTTATATACTTGGGGAAGACGTCCCTATAACTTAGAATGAATGATGCTGCTCCGCTGCCACTGCTGTCATCAGGAAGATACTTTTATTAAGAGATTTGGGGAAAAGCAATTCTGACTCGGCTGGAGGCCTTGAAGTTTACCCTTTTCACGTTCTCCATACTATAAAAGTGAGTGAATCACTTCTAACTGAATAAGATTGGATTGGAATCCCTTTTTGTAGAGTCCACCATGGCAAAATCATACCCAATGTGATAGGAGTACCTAGGCCCCTGGTTAGTAGTTGTTTAGCTCTATATCCGGCCCGTAATATGGCTGAATCCGGCCCGTAATATGGTTGAATCATTAATTCTTATATTCTGCCTTAAACCAAGGATCGACCACAAGGGGAGGAGAAAAATAGTAGACCTCGTTAATTTACAATTTTTAAATAACTGCTGATTGGAAGAGAACTTGTGGTACTTATAAATCATTTAGAGTCCCACTCCTAGTCAATGTGAGACTCGCTATAGTAGCTACTGTTTTTTTTGTATTTACCCCAGCAAGTGAGACACAATCTCATAAGGCAAATCGATTACAACATCCTTCAGAAGGAAAAAAATAATGGACCTATAAGTAGATCTCACAAAATTAAAATTTTTAGATAATTGCTTATTTGAAAAAAAACTTGTAACACTTAAAAGCCACTTAGAAAGGCACTTGGTAGTCCTTGAAAGACACTTTATCCAAAAAAGCTAATAATTAAAGCGTATACATTCCTTGGTTTCCTCTAAAATCTTTTACCCTCAATCACGCATACTTGACAAGGAACAAAAGAAAGGAATGAATTTATGGTTCTTCTAAGTCGACAAATTATCCTTTTTCAATAATATGTTGTTCAGGCGAAGAATAAGATGTACAGCTACAAGGAAAGGAAAAGCATCCGATCAGCTAATCGGTTTCGACAGCCTTCCTTCTCCATGAATCTCGCCACGACATTCCTTGATAAGTCATGAAAGCAAAGAACCATAACTTTTCCTCTCTCTCAGGTTGTGCCTTTCTTTCTACATTCGTTTTCGCGATGAAATAATTCCTTTGCAACAGTTGTTTACACACTAGCCAGATAATTGTTCTAGCGTTATTCAGTTTGTTTCTCATAGCAAGCAGCCAAAGAACTCAGACACTAAGCCAAAAAAAAAAAAAAAAAAAACACTTTCTTCTTGCTTTCGAGAAATGGCTGAGGCTGTTGTTTCGTTTGTGCTCGAGCAGGTGGGAGAGTTGATCGTGGACTCCATCGTAAAGGAAGCAATGTTCTTACATGGAGTGAATGATCAAGTGGATCTTGCAAAGACAGAGCTACAACAGATACGTTGTTTCTTACGCGACGCAGATGCGCGAATCAGTCATGGAACTGCAACCGAGAGTTTACGTTTTTTGGTAGCGGAAACAACAGAAGGTGCTTATGATCTGGAGGATGTCGTCGCAAAGTTTTCCTCAGAAGTGACCTCTCGTCAGAGGAAAAAATCAGGCACCATGAATGTTCTCAAAAGGTGTGTTTGCTTATTGAATGATGCAATTCAGCTTCACAAGGTCGGATCACAGATCGAGAAGGTATCTACTAGAATCTCTAAGCTGGTTCCGCGTTTCCAAGCATTCGATTTGACGAAATCGGAGAACACAGAAGGTGGAACAAGCTCCTCAATGGAGAGGCAAAGAGAGTTGAGGCGAGCTTATTCTCATATTGTCGAACCTGACGTTGTCGGATTCGAAAAGAATATTGAGGAACTGGTCGGCCATTTGACATCAGATGCGAATTCCCACCGCGTGGTATCGATTTGTGGGATGGGTGGTCTGGGCAAGACTACACTCGCAAGGAAGGTCTATCAACACGGCAAAATCCGCCGTCACTTCGACAGACTTGCTTGGGCGTCAATATCTCAACAATGTCATGTAAGCAGTGTATGGAAAGAAGTTTCACTGAAGCTTTGCACGGAGGACAAAGACAAGATTAGAGAAATGCATGAAGCAGAGATATGCAGAAGGCTCTACAACATCCAAAAGGAGAAGAAGTGTTTGGTGATTCTTGATGATATCTGGACTACAGAAATGTGGGATCGTCTCAGCCCCGCTTTCCCGAAATATGAAACAAATAGCCGAATATTACTTACTACTCGGAGCAGAGATCTGGCTTTGTATGCAGACAGAGATGGCATCGTTCATGAGCCTTTATGTCTCAATGATGATAAAAGCTGGGAGTTGTTTCAGAAAATTCTTGGAAGGCGTCAAACAGGTGATATTTTTACTCCAGTACTCTCAATATCTTCTTTTACTGGTTTTCTGTTGATCTCATTCTTAACCCTTTTTTTTTAATTAGCAAAATATTAATTAAAAAAAAAAAAGATCTTGCAAATCTTTTTAAGAAAAAGTGCAAGCCAATTATTATTCAAAATAAAAGAAAAAAGATCTTGCAAATAATTTTTTTTATTTAAGTGCAAAACAAAACTAGAAAAACAACCAATTATATAGATTAGGAAAGAAAAATTATTCAGTTTTTGTTTATGAAAAGTGCTATAGAAACCAAATTTAATTTCAACTTTTTTTGTGTGAGTTATCATTTTTAAGAGTTATTTACGTTTTTGTATCATATATTTCCTACTTTCACATTTTTATACTATCAGATTACGTTTAATATTCAAATTTATATAATTTATTGACCAATACTTAATTTTGACCTTAAAATGTCCAACTTACCCTTAAAAAGAAAAGGTGAAATTAAGTATATTGTGTTTGAAAGTTCTATGTTTTTATATTATTAGATTACATTTTGTACAAAAATTTACACATTTCTCAGTCAACACTTAATTATAACATTGGAAATATCCAAAATACCCTTTAAAATACAAAATAATTGAAGAAATTCCAATTTAAATTAAAAGCAAAATAAAAGGGGTTTAGGCGGGGGTCAGAAGTGTTGCGTGATGGCAAGGTGAGAAAGGGCAGGTGGTTATGATTGTGGGGTTGAGAAAAATGTTGATTGTGAAAAAGTATTGATTTATTTATTAAGTGTAATTTAATGATATAAAATGCATTACTTTGAATGTAGGGTATACTTTTTGAATAAAAAAAAATACAAGGTGTAAAAAGTAAATAATCCATATTGTTAATTTTCTTTTTAAGGGTATTTTGGTCATTTTAGGTCAAAATTATGTGTTGACCAAGAAAAAGTATAGATTTGTACATTTAATGCAATATAATAGTAGAAAATTTTAAAATTTCAAAATACAATGCATACTTTTTGAATAAAAATAAGATAGAGCATATAAAAATGTAAATAATCCTTTTTTTATTGAAAGGCGTCTAAAGATTGTCTCATTAATTAATTATATTTACTAATTAAAAGATGATAACTCACTGTCACATGAGTTGGAATTCAAAAGTTGGGGTGACTCTAATACTACTCTTTGTTTATTTAACCCAAAAATTTTTAGTTCATTAATCATTACGATTATTTACATATATACAGCCAAATCAGCACCATGCTTTTACAAAATATATCTAAAAACAAACTTATTTATAAAATGGAATAAAAGATAAAAATGACCATGTTGTGCTAACAAAAATACCCTTAAATCTAATTTCAGAAACAAAAACAAAAACAAAAAAAGAAAAAATGATAAATTTTGTTCTTTAAAAAATTAGCTAAAATAGAAACTTAAAAATCCTAAAAAAAATTCCCCTTCAGATTCGCGTAGATGAATCCAATTTCGTTTATGGATAATACCTAAATATTATTTTATAAATATGCTTATTATTTTTTTTTAAATTTTCATATTTGTTGTCATATTGATGAGGTCAATATGTTATGAAACTATATGTTTGATGAATATATATATATATTTTTCCTTCAATGACAGTCAATAAGGAAGTGGTCGAAAAAAATGATAAATCCTGCGACATGCTATTTGAAATTCTTCTATTAAGCAATATGGTTATTGTCACATAGATCATGATCATATTGCTACCGATCAAAAGTATGCAATATAATGATATATAATGATAATGTCGTTATAGTATAAATGTCATAAGGGGAAACGTAATCGTTAAAGTGATAGAGTTTTATCATAATAACCACAACGTCAAACATAATAAACATAAAAGACAAATTCAAAACAAAAATAAATGAGCCACAAAACTATTCAAGGAAACGAAAAGAAGAAAATTTTCATTTTTAAAATAGAAAAAAAAATCTAAATGTCCAAAAACAAAAAACTAGACGTTCTTAAAAAAAAAAAAAAAAAAAAAAAAAAAACATGTGATCACATAATTTAGGGAAAAAAACTTCCTCCCATGAAAATGGTCTAAAGTAACTAATCACTTTGAAATCGATATTTAAACTAAATTGATAATAAAATTTTAGAAGTTTTTTTTAAACTTGGGATGTAATGATTCGAATTCTGTGTCTTTTCATTCCTTAAAAAAACTATAAGGGTGAATCTAGAACAATTAATAAATGAAATTCAAATTTTGTTTAATTTTACCAATAGGTTAAAAAGTGTTTATATCGAGCATTTATATATCTCTAAGTGATCAGTTTTACATTGATCTCTAGTTTCGAAATAGATTTGTATTTTTGTTATTGATCCTGAATGTATATAACTGCTTCTATTTTGCACCATCACTATTTTATCATGCCAAGTAAAAAAAATTATTGAACTTGAATAAACTGTTGCATTCAAATAAATTCTGTGATGTCTATTAAAAAGGAAATGGACAGATATATACTTATATATCATCACTAATATTTTAAAAATACATTTCCATTCATCCATCTTTGTCTTGGTGTTTTGCAGATTATGAAGATGGCAAAATAAAGGAACAATTAGGGCGACAGATGATCAGACATTGTGGTGGTTTGCCATTAGCCATCGTTGTACTCGGGGGGCTTCTATACAGAAAGGAAACAGTTCTTGAGTGGGAGACGGTTGGTAAGAATGTCAAGAAGCACATCAGTGAAGGAAAAGGAAAAGAGCTGCAAGACTCGAAATACTCGGGTGTCTCATGGGTGTTGGGCTTGAGTTATGAAGAGTTGCCATACTTCTTGAAGCCTTGTTTTTTGTACTTGGCTAGTTTTCCAGAGGATTCCGAGATCCGCGTAGACGAATTGTGTCAAATGTGGATGGCGGAAGGCTTCATTTCATCCGAGGACATGGGGTATGACTACTTCTATGAGTTGGTTCAAAGGTG
>JAFMPE010111316.1:1522-14003 GCA_024759925.1 Ficus religiosa | reverse complement strand
ATACATTGGAGCTTGCCGTTGGCCATAATTCCTATCCGGTCGCTTAGAATGTCGGCTTCTTCCATTGAGTGTGTTGTCAGGACTATTGCGCGTCCTTTCTTCGCTTTCAGAATTATGTCCCACACATGTCTTCTTGTTATCGGATCCATACCAGTTGTCTGCAGATCATGGTGCAAAAAAAATGACATGACTTGCAGTACAAGTAATCAAAACATGTGAAGGAAAAGAGGTGTTTTGATCTGCATACGGGTTCGTCTAAGAAGAGCAATTTTGGATCGACGATAAGGGCTATTGCAAGGCTGAGACGACGCCTCATTCCTCCGCTGTAGCTCCCCGCTCTCATCTTGGCTGCCTCGGTGAGCCTCACTTCCTCCAAATAATTTTGAGCAGCCTGCATTTTACTTCACTCAGCCGTAATTTATCTCGAAAAAATTAATGTTTTATTGCGGATTGTAATAAACCATGTCAAGACTAGTTCAGTATATGAGTAACGAAGCATGTGAAAGAACCTTTCAATTTTTGTGTATTACATACAGATTGTATTGAAGCTCGGGGTAAGCCCTTAATACTTGCGAAAAGTTCGAGATGCTCTTGGCCCGATAGTGCATCCCAAAGAATATCGAACTGCAAATACAAAAACATAAAAGAAGAGTTGTTTTCGAATTTTGGACCAAGGTGAAGTAGAAAGTGACTGGAGATAGAAAGCATATCACCTGGGGACAGACTCCGATCAGTTTTCGGATTCTTGATACGTTAACAGAGCATTGTACAGAATTCCCATAGACCAATGCTATTAAGGCAGACCATGAAACCGGCAAAGAAAGAGGAGGATAATGAGATTACGCTCCTAAACTATTGGATCGGTATTTTGACCGATGAACAGGAATTTAACAAGCGTCTTACCATCACCGCCTGTGACTGATGTTATTCCAGTCAAGCAATAGATTAAGGAAGTCTTTCCGGCACCACTGGTTCCGAGTAGACAAAATAACTGATCCCTCTCAAAGTTCACCCATAATCCCTGAACATTATACGCAATAACCGGACTTTACTATGTCACTTCCAATAAAAAAAGCTCCGAAGAAATGGCTAGAAGCAACGAACACTTTTGGAACCTGGATGGAAGGAAGCTGATAAATATATTTTCTTTACCTTTAGAGCATGGTAAGGTGGGATTTTCTTGCATTTGAAGCAACCGATGTTCGTGCTAGCAGGGAATGTCTTCACAAGGCCACGTATCTGAACTGCGATTTTCGTATCGTCTATGCCTTCTTTAATCTGTTGCTTTATGATGTTCTCCTCTTCAACGACATCTTCGTCATCTGGAGGATCGAGCTCCTCCGACGGGAGTGAATCTATGCAGCTACAAACGGCATCCTCTATGAAGAGAAAGGCGAAAAAAGTGTGAAAGTCCTAACAACCGCTAAACCAGTTTATCTGAAAAGTACTATTCGATTGTCATAGCCGATTTACCTTGCTTTTTGTTCCCAGCTCTTCCGGTCCAGTATCTAGAGTTCAAAAAGTAAAAGAACGATTTCCTTACACCGTATTCATCGGGGAGAATGTTGTCCAAGTAGATTGCCAAGACAGACCAGAGAAAGAATGTGGCCACAAACCACCGAAAAATATCATTCTGTAAAGCATGAAGTTTAAAGACATGTATCAATAAGTAGAACAAGAACTTGTTATATAGATATTTCACCAAATTTTTTTACATACAATCGTTATCAGACACTCGGCGTCATTTGGTGAACATTCCGATATTCTCCTCCAGCTGATCCCGGCATCTTGAGGACTAGAAGTGGCATCAGAAAGCAGCCAGAGAGCTTTGGTGAGAAGATTAGGCGGGAAGAATGACCAACCCGTTCGAAACCTTTTCGAGAAGCGGTGATTGTAGGGAAAGTCAAGTGTTCCAACAACCTGCAGAGACAAAAATGGAATGTGTCAATAATGTAATGAAAAAACTCCTATTTTTTTTTGGGTTGAAAATGAAATAAGGGGAAATCTTGCCTCTGTCATTGAACCTATGATAAAGATCGAGAAACCGACAGTCGGAGATGATAACGACTTGCTCATGAAGGCTGACAACATGAAGCCAAAGGCAAGCTGTGATAAAATATTAGAGAAATTTATTACCATTTATGAAACGACAAGGCTTAACCAATTATAGATAAAGATAAGAAACAGTCCTTACCATGTTGAGTTGGAAGAGGAAGAACACAAGAAATACGACCGCGAAACTGTTGTTCAAGAAGAGGTTAAACCCGAAAAGCATTCCGAAAAGAACTAGGAAAAATGATGATAGAAGTGAAAGAATTCCCTCCCATGTGAACCATGATAACCAGTATGCAGACTCATAAAGGCCCATCATATTCATTGCCTGCGAGATCAAATTCACTATAAAATTCGTTATATAGTCAAATTCTTGTCCATTTGAGCTTTAAAAAAGACGGGTTTGGCTAGTTAATACCAGCCGAAGTTTTAGCTCCTTCTCTGCCACCAAAGAGCTCATCTGAAGAACGAAACTGAAAATCGCAGTTGCAATGAAAAATGGCGGTCCGAGTATGGTTATTGCGGATGTGATTTGTATCTTTGGATGTGCAAATTCCTTGAGAGCAACAATCCGGCTAAAGTTTTTAACTGACCATGTGAAAACTCATCGGTAATTAGTAACATGTCTAGACTAGTGAAGAGAAATAGCGGCGAAAGCTTTTGTTAAACAAGAAGGAGAAAACTTTAAGCACCTCCAATGAGAGACCTAGCGATTTCGCGCTCTGCAGCAATCTGAAGTGGGATTTGAAACTCCAATGTCGGGTCTTCGAAAAATCCTCTCTTTGCAAGAGGAGTTGAATTGGTCTGAAGGCCATAGCTGATCACAGTTGCATTTATTTCCGCAAAATGCAAAGCTCCCGGAGAGGACATGGGATTTGCATACAGCCATTCATCCACTTCAGACGCCGTTCCGAATGACTTTACCTGCGCATAGACAAAGCTCGTGCCGAATCAGCTTTCGAAACGTTCTTTTCCCGCACATTCCACAATTTCCCACTTCGACTATTTTAAAGAAACTAGGTGCAGTGGTTGGTTTTAGCTACGTCTTCAATAATGACCGAACCATTTTCTTTTTCTTTCTTTTTAAGGAAAATGGACGATTAGAACCAGTCAATCAATAATTGACTATAAAGTGAAGATCGGTAAATCATTGGTTGTCAATATTAAAATATTGATTGAAATCTGAAGTCAATCACTGATTGATCATTTTGCGACATTTTCTCATTAAAACATAAAGTTTGCCACATTTTCTCATTATACTACTCGCAATTTTTTAAAAAAAAAAAATCAGCTATGATTTTGATTAACACAAATGATTTTCTTTACTCAACAAACCTTGTTGGAAGGAATCTCCCTCCCAGGATTATTGGCCATGATTGCACTAACAATGCTCCGAGCCCGCTCGCTCCCGTTTCCGCTCCAAACAAAGTCACAGCAGGGACGTCTGACGTACAACTTCTCCTCACATGGCGGGATCGGAAAGGACACCAGAGGCCGAGGCTCCACGACATTCCTATTAGACGTCGAGGAAGAGAAGCGAGCGTCCATGGCCTTCTGAGTTCCGTAAATGATAGCGACGAAGAAGAAGGACGCGAAGAGCTGGAGAAAAGTAGCCTTCTTGTTCCGCCATGAAAGCAAGCAATTCTTCCAGAACAAAGCCTTGTATTGTTGGAGCAGTAAAGGAAAACCGCTCTTCAACTTCATGGTTAATTTCGATTAGTATCCAATTAATTAGTCGGTCCCGAGAGTTATTATATAAGAGAAATTAATCTTAAATTAAGGTGTGTATTTTAGTACAGTTGTTATGGGATTAGGATTGAAATAAAACTTTGGACAAAAGTTGTTTGGGTTGATTAGTTGGTACGTAGAGGATATTATCGAGGTGGTTGATGCAATAATATACGAATTGTGGTCCAAGAAAGGTTTTCATAAAATTACAAACAGATAATGCTTTTTGTTTGACGTGGGAAACATCGTAAAGTAATTAGCTAGAGCCTAAGACTGTAAAGCTCTTGTTTGTTATTTTTGAATATACTTTAAATATATTCGACCATTTTTTCTATGTTAGAAGTTTCCTTGGACCGTGGAACATTTAAAGTCATGGGAATAATGGTATACTTTGCCTAAAGGGTTGAATGCAAATTTGGTTTCTAAATAATAAGGGTCGTTTCACTTTGCCCCAAACAATACAAAACGGAACAAAACTCGCCCCTTCACTTATCATTTATCATAGCTATGGTACTTTCTTCATTAAAACATGAATTTTTATTACATTTTAAATCACATACAAGTCACAGGACTGATTGGTAAGGACTATATATGTTTAAATGATTTTAAACATATATATGTTTAAATGATTTTAATCATGCATTGGTAATTCGACAAATACATGTGATGGAAACTATTTAAAAATTTACATTTTAAGGACGGAAATCTCAAAGTTACAATTTATGATAAGCTTAGGGGAGGGTTTATTACATTTTGAGTTGTATAGGGTAAATGAGACGACCCTAATTCTTTGGAGAATTAACCCAAGCCAAAATCGAGTACTACATTTTTTTTTGGAGTTCATTTCAAATGATTTGGTCCCTTGAAAATAGTGATCAAATCACTTTGTTCTTATCACTCAAAATGACACAAAACTCCTTCCCGACCATGTTCGATCGCAACTTTGGTATTTCAATCATTGAGGCATCCCCAAGCAGGCAAGGGCAGTCGGAGATCCACTTTCATGCTTTGAACATCTATGAATAAGCACACAAATATTATTATTATAACTATTATTATTTAAAAAGCGGTTTTTAACATGTGTGCAAGTCACGTGATTGGTTAATTAAAGGATATTTTATTAATTGAGCCAGTCAACGAGCACACACGATTAAAACTGTTAATAAAAAATTGACACCTCAATGATACAAGTATCGAAGTGCGTTATAACTAATTGTAAACGACAACGGAGTTCCAGAGACAGACGACACAGCAAAAATTTGCTTACACTGAAAACTACACATCGTTTTAAACATAGACGAAACAGAAGCGACAATATTGTCTTGTTGTTGCTTCTCAAACAACAGCAGTTTTAAGACAAACGACATCTAGTTTTTAAATATAAAGCGACAACAAACTCTATCATTTGTATTCGACGACAATAAGCAGTTAAATCTAATTTATAATTTACCTTTTATCCATTTTTTTCTAATAGTTATTTTTGTATTATTTATAACGTTTTGTTGGGTAAATAAATCAGACTTTTATTAAAAACTATTTTGTCGTAATTGAATTGAATAACACAAGTACACGAAAAGTAGGTTAGTTATAAAACATTTTCCTATATTTCCAGCAAAATTTTTTTTTTCAAAATTGTCCTGTATATAGAAACGGCATGTCGTTAAGTAACGTTGAGTTGCTATCATTTACTTCATAAGTGTCGTGTTGTTTTCTACATCGAGGAAGCCATCCATGATTGATTGAGGGTTTTCGCTACTAGTAAATATATATTTTTTAATTTTTATTTTTAATAACTTTTTATTTTTTTATTTTTCTCTCGTTATAAATGAATTATGCTTATATATGTTCCCTTAAAAATTTAATCTTTTAATATACGACCTTACTGAATTAATAGGCTGGCTCTGTAGCTGGTTTTCCATCTACAATTACACGTAAAAAAAAGAACATTCCTTATCTATGTTGCATTGCGCTCAGGTTTACAGCCAGGGAGATGGTAAAAATCCTATTGTATAACATAAAACATGTAACTACCTATCCAAAACTTCTTGTCGTTTATGTGGATAAATGATACGTCGTTCGTCTTGAAATAAGCTGTTGTTTTCACCTTTAACGACGTGTCGTAGTTGGTTTAAAATTTGTTGTCCTTTATGCCATTGTACGACATGTCGTACATTTTTGAAAGTCAGCTGTCGTTTTTCATATTAAAGATTTGGTCTGTTTCGACCTGGTTTAAAAAAATATTAAATGAATAAAACGACAATAAGAGAAATTCAAATTCCATAGTAGGTTATTTTCGAAACGGCATGTCGTTTGGGGAAAAAGTTTTGTCGTTTACTCATCATGAATAAAACGACATGTCAATCCGGTGAATTTGCAATTATTTATTAGGGAACTCAACTAGGTAGGCACTAAAATTACACATACAAACACACACACACACACACACACACAGAGAGCACATTTAGTTTACAATTGTTCTTCTCTTCTCTCTATCAACATTTATATCCATTTGTTGGTAAACATGTCACTGATTGTTACCGTTGATGATTTGATTGGGATCAAGCACAACTCCGTGAACAACTCCGTCTCGGTGCGAGAAATTCCGGTGTGAATTATGTGCTAAAGGTGCCATTGATTCAATGTTTGAAGGTATAGGAGTTTCATCAGAGTGGCCAGAAATGCAAAGAGCACCAAAATCATCTTGTAATAGCATCAATTATGAAATTATTGTGAAGCTATGTTTGTACTCACTATGGACACATTTGACAGATCTTTTGCTTTTGCTTTTAGTCAGTAGAAGTCTGTTTTTGTTTTTAAATAAAGGAGTTGCCCTTAGATAAAATGACAAGTCAATCCTTTGAAGTTGCTAATATTTATTGAAAAACTCAGACTAGTTAACCACTAAAAATTTTATTTATATAATAGTTATAGATATAGTTTAACAACAATTTCTTTATCATTTATAAAAAAATAATAATTTTAAACCTGACCTCAGTTGTGACGTTCGATCTAAATTTGTTTAGATAAATATCAACGTTTAGTTCACAAATTTTCTTCTCTTCTCCTAATTAATAGTTACTTTTAATGACTTGATTGGGATCAAGCACAACTTCGCGAACAATTCCTTCTTGGCTTGAGAAATTCCTGTATGAAATGTGTGCGAAATGCGCCATTAATTGTTTCGATGTTTCGAAGGTTTTGAAGTTTCATCATCAGAGTGGCCAGAAATCATCTTCCAAAAGATCACTTCCATCAAAATATGCCTCTAGCTTTGTTGTCTTCAGATTCGGTTCATGAAAACTTCTTCAAGAGTTGTCAGGCCTAGTTGAATGTCTGCTATGCGTAGTTGACTTTTTCTATTTTGGAGCTCCGCAAAAAAATTCTGTTCAGGATTGTTATGAAAATTGTGAGAAAAATTGTTCAAAGCCAAACTAGGATACAAGACTGCAGGCATTCTTTGGTTTGATTTATTTATTTATTTTTTTTTCACTCAATCCGATGGGAATAGTGGAGAAAGATGAGTGAAATAATTAATTAGTAGTTTTAAGAAAATTATGGAAGTAAATAGCATGTTTTTAAAATATTTAGAATAAATAATAAATTTACCATGTAATTGTAGTAGATTTATAATTTACCTTGTAAATTTGTAATTTACCTAGTAGAATTTTCATTTACTGAGTAAATTTACTTAAAATATTTTTAATTTCTTACAATTTATTTGAATTATTTAAAAAAAAAAAAACTATTTACTATAATTTCATGAGAAGGGGTGCCAAAATTGAACATAGAAAAAGGACTAGAGATATAAGGTAAACAGAAATAAATAAAAATCTCATTTCAAAAAAAAAAAAAAGAAATAAGTAAATAGAAATTAAAGGACAAAATTATAGATAAATAAATAAATAGATATTGTTGGAAAAATAATTCACCTGATTCCGCTTTGTTAGCCAAAAAAAAAAAAAAAAATCGATTTTATTGTGTGGAAAAAAATTATTTAATGCACTACATAATCAACTAGCACCCGAATAATATGCTAGATTTTCTTCCGATTCATTCGCCCCCTCTTGTATTTTTTTTCTTTGACATACATATATCTTACTCCTTCCCCGGTGTTGTTCAGTACCAAAAAAAAAAAAAAAAAAGATTTTCTTGTATGATAATTCGTTGTTAACTTGCTGTTAACTTATAATTAGCAATCAGAATCTCTCCATAAGTATATAGTTCGAATCCACCCCATCCAATTATTCAAAGAATTTTTTTTTTAATTTTAGGTCTGTTCTCATTTTGCCCTCTAAATTTTAAAAATTTCAGTTTGCCCCCCTAAAATTTGAATCAGTCCCACATAATCACTTTCATTAGAATTTTAGTTAAAATCAAACAGAAAAATGTAAGTTATTTAAGTGTAGCCATTTGATATTTTTCCATTTTTTTTAGTGTAAATCCTAACAAAATTTTAGTAAGACTAATTCCTCAATTTTTCGTTCTGTTTTTAACCAAAATTCTAATAAAAAGGATTAAGTGTAACAAATTCGAAGTTCAGGGAGTAGAGTGCGAGTTTTTAGAGTTTATGAGAAAAAGTGGGAATGACCCTAAAATTTAGGGACGTAGATAAGAATAAACCTAATAGTTATTAATTAGCATCTTTCTAGCGATGCAGTTAAGATTGACCAAGATATTATTTTTTGAGGTTTATTACTAAATTACCATAATACCATGAAGAAGACCCTCATTCTATTACTCCATTTCAATTGTGGTAAATTACTAACACCTTAACCTTAAATGAGGTCTATAATCCATTGCAAAATAGAGAGAAAAATATAGATGGACAATGATAGATATGCTTACCGATAAAAGAGCCTCCCTATCACGAGGAATGACAAAAGTCAAAAAGGATTTATTCTCAGCCTTTGGCACAACATCTAATTTCTGTTAAAAAAAAAAAAAAAAAATTGTCACCAAGTTAGAATTGAAATGACTATTTATTGATGCAATATGATATTATTAAAGGGACGTGGGAGGAGAAAGGGGATAATGGAGTCAAATCTGGTATGTGACTATGCGTAGAAACTGGCCATATAATATTAACAAATGGTTTACTTTTTATATGGTATGAAAATCTATATTACCACTGTGCATGCAATACTAATGGTGATAAATAACGATATTCTAAACATTGCTAAGCAAATCACAAATAGACGTTGAAACGCAACGTACTTGTTCAAAGAACTGCTTGACACCCTCATGATGAGCTTGATCAACTTCATCCATATTGGTAGGATCAGTTTGTCCCTTGGTACCACCATTGAAAACCACACTAGCAATAAAACCAGCCCCGAACCGCGACTTCAGTCTGATCGAAGTCCCTAGACATCGGAGCTTACCCTTAGCCATTATTCCCATCCTGTCACCTAATACATCAGCTTCTTCCATCGAGTGTGTTGTCAGGACTATTGCGCGCCCTTTCTTCGCGTCCTCTATGATATCCCAAACATGCCTTCTTGTTATTGGATCCATACCCGTTGTCTGCACATCAGCGTATATCATGTAACTTGCAGATCAAGTAACCGAAACATAGGATCCAAAAGGAAACTTCTAGTTTTCATACAGGTTCATCTAGGATGACCAACTTGGGATCACTGATGAGGGCCATTGCGACACTCAGGCGGCGTTTCATTCCTCCACTGTATCCGGAAGCTCTCACTTTGGCTGCCTCGATTAGTTTTGTGTCCGCTAATAACTTTTCAATAACCTGTTTTTCAGTAATAATAAACACTATTAGATGGTGAAAACTGTTTAGGCTTTTTCAAAAACAAAAAGAAAGAGAAAAGAAGATCGAAACTTTAGTTTTGCGTAGTGACATACCGATTTCATTGATGCTGGGTTTAGGCCCTTAATACTACCGAAGAGATAGAGGTGTTCTTCCCCGGTAAGTGAGTCCCAAAGAACATCAAACTACGATCGAAACAGAAAGAAGGGTAAGTCGTATTTTTTCACTCTTGTTAGGATATACCAAACTTCATATTTTCAAAACGTGCATTTACTAGTTATGGTACAGAGATCAGAAATAGCGGATGATCACCTGAGGACAAACTCCGATCAGTCTTCGGATATTCGACAAGCCAATGGAGCTTCGCACCGAGTGCCCGTGAATCAATGCTGTTAACAAATTATATTCAGTTTTCAATACCAACAATAATGAACACTCTTTAAAGTGATTAGAGTATTTTGCAAACACTTTTGAGTTGGCCACACAAAAAATTTGTTACCATCTCCACCAGACACCGGTGTGATCCCAGTCAAACAATCGATTGTCGTGGTCTTCCCCGCTCCGTTTGGTCCAAGAAGACAGAACAATTGATCCTTTACAATGTTCAGCCATAGGCCCTGAATAGTCAAATATGCAGGAAAAAAAAAAAAAAAAACATTAAAAGCATTTCTTTTAGGTCCCATCATAGCCTGAATAGTAACCACATCAACTTCTAATTTGTCGAGATCCCGTGATCCCACGCCTTATGATAAAAAGAATATTACAACGATTAAGAGAATATTGGATAAGATGACACAAATGATCTTTCTTTTCATTCAAACAAAAAACAAATAAAAAGTTACATGTAATTAGTTAACTAGTAATTACAAGATGCAAAATAGAATGTTACAACTGTCGTTCCTGATCAACTGCCGGACAGGAGAGCGCTATTTTATATATATATATATATCTATATTTATATTATATATTTAAATACCTTGAGAGCATGATAAGGTGGAATTTTCTTGCATTTAAAACAAGTAGTGATCGAGTCCATGGTCCTAGGATATGTCTTGGTAAGACCACGAATCTGAAGAACAATGTTTGGATCCCTTAAGTCCTCCCTAGTTTGTTGTTTTACGATCTCTTCCTCTTTCTCAACATCTCCGTCATCGGGAGGAACATGTTCCTCATGATCGGGATTTGAACTTATACAGCTACAAATGCTACCATCTGCGAAGAGAAAGGAGTTTATTAAATTATTCTTACTCATTAGTAGTCACCAACCTTGAAAGGTAAATTATCAATTAGTAAAACAAAAAGTTACTCATGCTTTTCGTTTTCTATTTGAAATCAAAGAGGGGGGGAAAAAAAAAAATTCAAAATCCTACCGAGCAATACCAAGCGAAAAATTCTAGAATTTCTCTTAAAGTAACCAAGGATCTCAACTCTTGTACTAATTTTTAAGTAGCAAATAATGTGATATGCGAGTTATCAGTAGTCTATGTAGGATTGCTTGATTTTTTTTTTTTTTTTAAAAGAGTTACGGACTTTTTAGTTTCCTGACGAACAAAAAAATTAAAAAATTAAAAAAAAAATGTTACTTGAAATTGATTCACTTACGCTCGGCTTCGTTTCCACCTCTTCCTGTCCAGTAGCCTGGTTTCAGAAAGTAAAACGCTGATTTTCTGATGCCGGATGTGTTTCGCAGAACGTTATCCAAGTAGATTGCTAACACAGTCCAAAGAAAGAATGTACCAAGCAGCCATTTACAAGTATCGTCCTGTCGATTAGAAGAATCTCCATGAATGTAGATAACACTTGGATAACAAGTAAAACGTAATTCTAACGAGCTTCAATATTTTCACATACGTACAATTGTCATCGGGCAGTTCTCACGATCTGGATCACACTTCGTTTGGCTTACTCGCCTATTATAGACAACACTGGCATCATGAGGAGTTGCTTGGTTAAGCAGGAACAGAGCCTCAGCAAGAGGATTAGGCGGAAAAAAAGACCAAATGACCCGGTAAAGCTTCGAGATTCCACGATCATAAGGAAATCCAAACATCGTAACAAGCTGCAATGCCAAATTGAAATAGTTTGTTGTCAATCCTTTACTAATATAGCCATAATTTCTCCATCTCTCTATTTTTTTTTTTTCAGCAATATGGGACAGGGAGCAAATATCGTGCCTGGGTCATTGAGCCAATGATAAAAATGAAGAAACCGAGAGATGTTGATTGAGCTGACTTGCTTAAGAAAGCAGATAACATGAAGGCGAATCCGAGCTGTGATAAGATTTTGGACAAATAAATAAAAATCATTATCTTAAAGTAGAGCCTATAAACATGATCGAATCTGCTTGTACTCTAAACAACAAAGAAATTAGATTCTATGAGATTTTTGGATTATTTTATGGCGTTTTATTGCAGTATAACAATAGGGTGAAATATGGACAACAACTACTACTACTAAAGTGATCTCTACCAGAAGTGAAAATTTCAATTTTAGTTATTACCATACTGAGTTGGAATAGGAAAAAAACACGAAATAGGTTGCCAAAGCTGTTGTACACGAAGAGCTCAAACCGAAACATCATGCCAAAGAGAACGATGAATAACGAAGAGAGAACTGTGAAAATTCCATTGAAAGTGATCCACGACAACCAGTAAGCCGAATCATAAAGGCCCATTATTGTCATCCCCTGCAGAATGAGACCAAAAAAAAAAAAAAAAAAAAAAAAAAAAAATCAGAGAAAAGAAAAGAAATTTTCCTAATGGAAACAAGTTTTGTTCAGAAGGGCTTCGACACCTGACGAAGATTTAGTTCTCTCTCGGAGATTAAGGGAGTGATTTGAAACACAAAACAGAACATGGAAATTGCAAGGAAAGAAGCTGGTCCCCCCGAAGCCATGGCAGAGAACCTTTCGATCGTGGGGTGTGCGAATTCCTT
>JAFMPE010111292.1:5930-18724 GCA_024759925.1 Ficus religiosa | reverse complement strand
TGAATCAATTTTGCAATTAGAATACAAATACATAAAGGATTTTCTATGCTTTACCATTTTTCTCTTGTTGAAGTCTCAAAATTACATTTTCTCTTTTAATTTTCGCAAAGAAAAATCTAAAAAATATATATTTCTCTTTCACTTTTCTTTAACTATTTACTTCTTTAATTTTCTTATACTACTAATATTTTCTTGGTTGTTTTTATTACCTTCTAGTGAATACGACTGTCCGATCTAACTACAATTGATCGCTTTAGAAAGATAATTTGGGTGTAATAACAAATTTTTGGTGCCATTGTCATGGAGGTGTTACAAGCAAGAGTGATCAGTAGATTTTGGGCCGAAAGAGGTAAGTATAATTAATATTCATCTTGTATGTTATGTTTGTTTTTCTGATTTGTTAGCCGAGGTCTAGTGTTATTTGTTAGAAACGTTTCGGTACTATTTAGGTTTGCTGTAACCTTTTTCTTAGTATCTTAGTTTCTTTTTCTTTTGCGGTTTTTCCCCACGCAAAAGAAAATATATATATATATATATATATATAAATTAGTTTTTTTATTTGCCGTGTCCATTTTTCAAGTTTTTTAAAACTGCTTTTGTTCATATTTCCTCGTAATTTTGTTAGTTTATAGTTTTGGTTTCCATATAATTAAAAAAAAAAAAAAAACCTTTGTTTGGCTTTTTTTATTTTGCAACGTGTCAGTGTCAGTGAGTAATGCTAAGTTCTTCTTCTTTAAAAAACAAAAAGAAAAAAAAAATTTGCGTTTGTCCTCTCTGTTTTAAGCATTATTATTATTTTTTTTTTTTTTGTCTTTTTCTATATTACTTTTGTCATCTTCAAAAAAAAAAATTTAATTAATCTGCAGTTTCCCCTTTGCTTTTTTTGTTTACTTTTTTTTTTTTTTTTTTTGCCTTTTTTTCTGTAATTAAGTACCTTTCGTTGGGTCTTTTCACGTTTAAAAAAAAATTTCGTAATTTGTTTCAATTTTCTCGTGTTAATTTTATTTGTTCAATTGTTAATTTCAGTAGTATTAACTGTCCTTTTAATTGCAAATTGCCGAGCATAGTTTCTTTAATTTTTTTTCGTTTATTTGTAGCATTATTCCTTTTAGGTTGTAAATTGTATTTGGCTAATTTAGTTTTTAAAAAAAGTTAGTTTCGTGATTTAGGTTCCATAAATTGGTTGACTTTAGTTCGTAGATTAGCGTTTGACTTAGGTTTTTAACTTCTAACTTCTAATAAATAAATATGTAAAATTTAATATTTTTTCCAAATCAATAACAATTTTGTGGTCATGTAACGAAGTACAATCTAAGGGAGTTCTGTCTTAGAGATTGGTTTTTCAGGAGGCCTTGCCCCTCCAATTTGTCCTGGGAGCACTCTTGGGGACTACCAATTGCATTACTACATAGTTGTTATTTTCAAAAAAAAAAAAAAAAAAAAAAACAAAACAAAACAAAACAAAAAGCAAAAAACTAAAACTAAACAAAACAAAAAAAGAGATGAAAATGATTAGGATGAATGAATCGGTATAGAGACAGACTAGGGAGATTTGTAAGAAACTCAGAACAACCTAGTGAAATCACTCCAACTCATCCATTCGTCCGTCGTCCCGTACTTCTCTAAGACTTCAGAATCCTACTATAATGGGAGAACACGACGAAGTCCAACAACAGACACTTTGATGAGGACATCGGTAGCACAAGCAAGAGCACGTGGGATGAGACTTATTCAGATCCAATTCGAGTTCCCATTGGTTCGGTTACGAGGGCTTGCGTGAAGAAATTCAAAGACGCACTTATTGGGCTGATTCAAGCAACTTGGTCTCAAGCTATTGCGTGAAGGCCCATTGAGGGAATTACATGTGACAGCCAGCCTAAAAAATGTGTGATTCAAGTATTAGAAGGGACCGAGTAATCATGTTGCAAAATCGCTAGTTGTTACTTTCCCGTTTTGAGTACTTTCCCGTTTTAAGGCGACAAGTGGTGACAAGAATCAGTTATTTACCTAATTGTTATCTAGTTTCCTTTTTCTTAGAATATTGTAAGGCTTTTTTCTCAACCGTTTAGGGAACTTACCTTTTTTGCTTTAGATTGGGTGTTTCCTTTTTTGGTTTATTGACTTGCCCAAAATTGATGGGCAATTAGGGGCTCCAGATTGACAAAGGGGAAACCCTTATATCATGTATGGATTTTACTGTTTGGAGGGAATAGTTTACACAAAATTTTTAGGCTTAGTTCTCTCTAGTTCTTAAATGAACTTCTCAAACTTATCGGAGAAATTCGTGGCGTTCATAGACTTATTAATCAGTCCATCCATAGCTGATTGTGACGTCCTTACATACCAAGGTTCGTGCTTCTTATTAGGCATCGGGTCGCGGTTCCATTCAAATCCATTTAGAATTCGATCTTGGAGACTAATTTGGTTAGGGTCGCGTCGGTTCTTTACGTGGTTCGTATCATTTAGTATTAGAGCCTAGCGTTCTAATCAGGTTTTGCTTATCCAATCTTTTATTTTATGTTTATTTTCTGTTAATCGAGAGTCTTGAATACAAGTATAAAAAAAATGTTAGAAAAAAATATCTATATTATCTGAAGGAGAAGGATCCAAAAAGAAAAGAAAGAGAAAAGAAAGAAACGAAAAAAAAAATTGATTCTTAATATTCAGGGTTTAAGGAATTCCAAAATTGAATTTCCTACAGAAACTGAAAATTTTTGTTGTTGCTGAAATTTCGTTTCTTTTTGGGTGTTAATTCCAAAAGCCCAAATTCTCCGTGTTTATTATAATCTTGTGTCTAATCTGAGCTTCCTTGGTAATCAGTTTGTGAATCGTCACGGAAGTTTTGATATTGATTTGATTAGTTCTATAAGAACTGAGTGAGAATTAACGAGTGGAAAAAGGTAGAAGAGGCGAGAGCAATAGAGCGAATAAAAGCCAAAAGTATAGAGTGTAAACACGAAAGAAATCGAGCGAAACTAGTTCAAGAGAGAAATATGTAAGGGAGTATGGTAAGGTCCTTTGCATTATTTATAACTTTGTTTTGCAGTGAAAAAAATAAAAAGATTTCAAACAGCAGCAAGAACATTACTGAGGGTACCAATGGAGCGGCAGACCCAAAACTCCTCATGGAAGCGATGATGAGAGAGATGAGGCGAATGTTGAGAGGAGAGTTGGAGTAGCTTCTGTGTTCTCGAAAATTGATTTGAAAAGTGGGTATCATCAAATTTGCATGAAAGTGGTAGATGAGTGGAAGACAGCCTTTAAAATAAAACAAGGTTTATATGAGTGGTTGGTAATGCCTTTTGGTTTAACCAATGCGCCTAGCACATTTATGCTTCTAATGAACCATGTTTTACGAGCATTTATTGGCAGGTTTGTTGTTGTGTATTTTGATGATATACTTATTTATAGCAAAGATTTGGATCAACATGTAACGCATTTAAAATATGTTTTGGATGTGCTTATACAAGAAAAATTATATGCTAACCTCAAGAAGTGTACTTTTTGCACAGATAAGCTTGTGTTTCTTGGTTTTATTGTTAGTGCTAAAGCTATACAGGTTGACGAAGAGAAGGTACGAGCCATCCAGGAGTGGCCGAGTCTAACTAGTGTAGGTAACGTCCAGAGTTTTCATGGACTTGCTAGTTTTTACCGACGGTTTGTGAAAGATTTCAGTACCATCGCCGCACCACTAACTGAAGTGATCAAGAATGATGTTGGGTTTAGATAGGGAGAGGAACAAGAAAGGGCATTCCAATTAATCAAGGATACGTTGACCAATGCCCCATTGTTGTCCTTACCTAATTTTTCCAAAACTTTTGAAATTGAATGTGATGCTTCAGATGTTGGAATTGGTGCCGTTTTGATGCAGGATAGGCGACCAATAGCGTATTTCAGTAAGAAGTTGAATGGAGCAGCTCTCAATTACCCAACCTATGACAAAAAGTTGTATGCGTTGCTTCGGGCGTTAGAGACATGGCAGCACTCCCTATGGCCTAAGGAGTTCGTGATTCACACCGACCACGAGTCCTTAAAACACTTGAAGGGCCAACATAAGCTGAACAAGAGGCATGCTCGTTGGGTGGAATTCATAGAGATGTTTCTGTACGACATTCGCTACAAGCAAGGTAAAGAAAATGATGTTGCGGATGCGCTATCTCGCAGGTACGCGTTAATCTCAACTCTTGATGCTAAACTGCTGGGTTTCGAACATATTAAGGAGTTATATGTGGATGATCTTGACTTTAGCGCTGAGTATCAGGCTTGTGAGAAATTTGCTAGTGGTAAGTACTTTAGACATGAGGGATACCTGTTTCGGGAGAATAAATTATGTGTGCCTAATTGTTCCATACGAGACTTGTTAGTGAGAGAATCTCATGGGGGAGGCTTAATGGGACATTTTGGAGTTGCCAAGATCCTAGCTGTTTCACAAGAACATTTCTATTGGCCGCACATGAGACGTGATGTTGAGAGGCTTTGTGATAGATGTGTAACTTATAGGCAGGCTAAATCAAGAGTGCAGCCCCACGGCTTGTTCACCCCTTTGCCAATACCTAGTGATCCTTGGACTGATATCTCAATGGACTTTGTGTTAGGATTGCCTAGGTCTAAATGGGGATGGGATTCGGTGTTTGTGTTCATGGATAGGTTTTCCAAGATGGCACTTTTTATCCCAAGCCACAAGACAGATGATGCTTCCAATGTTGTTGATTTGTTCTTTAGGGAAATTGTGAAACTTCATGGCTAAAGAGGCCCCACAAGTCAAGCTGGCCCAACTGCCTAAGGGGTTGAAACAAGTCTTCCTGGGAGCCAGTGAAACCTTTCATGTTATCATATCCTCCAAACTTGATGTATTACAAGAGCAGCGGTTGGTCAACATGTTGCGTGAGCATAAAGCTGCATTGGGTTAGACAATTGCTGACAATAATGGAATTGGCCCTTTAATTTGCTCTCACCACATTCATTTGGAAGACGGGATTGTACCACGGAGGGGCCCTCAAAGAAGACTAAGCCCAACAATGAAATAAGTGGTGAAAAGCGAGGTCTTAAAGTTGCTTGACGCTAGTATCATCTATCCAGTCGCAGATAGCAAGTGGATTATTCCAACTCAAGTAGTGCCAAAGAAATCGTAAGTGACAGTTGTGGAAAATGCAAAAGGGGTGCTTGTGCCTACAAAGGTCATGACAGGATGACGGATGTGCATTGATTACCATTCATTGACCAATTCCTAGAGTGTGTGGCTAGTCATCCATTCTGTTGTTCTTGATGGTTAGATCAAGATTGCGTTAGAAGATTAGGATAAGACCACACGTACTCGTCCTTTTAGTACTTATGCCGTCTAGTGTATGCCATTTGGACTATGTAATGCACCAGCCACCTTCCAGAGGATTTGACCGTCTTCGGTGATTCCTTTGACTTGTGTCTTCTCAACTTGGAAGCCGTGCTGAAACGATGCAAAGAAAAAGGTCTTGTGCTCAATTGGCTGAAGTGTCATTTCATGGTACCATCTGGAATAGTCTTGGGTTTGAACAAGGAATCGAGATCGATCAGTCTAAGATTGAACTCATTTCTAAGCATCCAACCCCCAAGATGGTGAAAGACGTTAGCTCTTTTCTAGGACATGCAGGATTCAATAGGAGTTTAATACAAAACTTTTTAGCTATTTCTCATCCACTTTGTAACATCTTAGTCAAAAGACCCTACATTCAATTGGTGTAAGGAATCTTTCCAAACAGTTGTGGTGAAGCTGACTTCCGTCCCAATCATTTAGTCACCAAATTGGAGCTTACCATTCGAGATCATGTGTGAAGCAAGCAACTATGCTATTCAGGCAATCCTAGGTCAAATAAGGGAGAGGAAGCCCTTCGTCGTATCTTACGTGAGTAGAACTCTTAACAACACCCAAATGAACTACTCAACCATTGAAAAGGAGTTCCTACTACTACAAAAGTGGGCTTACATGATGGAAAATACACGACTATTTTTGTGAAACTGTCGTCTTAAACAGGATTACATAACAGTTTTGCAAAACCATTGTGTAAACATAAGATTACACGACGGTTCGCCGGTTTTTATTATCCCACCAATAGCCCTCTTTTGATCTTACAGAACTGTTCCGCAGCCACGAAAAACATTACAGAGGCCTGCAAAACCACATCCTCCACTGCCACCGTCCATCAAACCAGCACCCTCTTATAATATTTATTTGTAAGTATTGATTATTACTTACTCTTTTGAGTTATTTAATTTGTATTGATTAATTAATGTAGAGGTTTTAGATATCTAAAACAGTAAATTCTGGTTTTTTTTTTTTTTTGTATTTTTTTTCTTTGAAAGTATGATTTGTTAAATTATTTCAAAAGCTTAATCTGTGTTATTTTAATTGCAAAAACTTGATTATTGAATGAATTGTATGATCTTTAATTTGGATTTATGCCAGTTTCTTGCATATGGATCGAAAATGGATGTGGGCTAATAAATTGACTAGAAAATATCGAGATGGTGTTGGAGAATTTTTGTCATTTGCCAAAACTCACATGAAGAATGATAAGATTCGATGTCCTTGTGTGGATTATGGAAATCATAGATCTAATTCATTTGATGAAGTTAGAAGACATTTGCTTGCCTGTGGGATTATTTGTTCATACCAAACATAGTATTTACATGGTGAAATTTGTTTGAATCCAACATCGAAGAACAAAGGAAACAAACCTATTGTTGAGGAAGATGTAGGAGATAATTTGTTTGATATGGTTAATGATTTGGAAGAACAGTTTGTACATTGTCTAGAGTTGTTTGATGCAATGATGAATGATGTCGAGATGTCCTTGTACGACGGGTGCAGTAAATATATGAAATTGTCAGCATTGGTCAAATTATGAAGCATGAAGGCTTTAGGAGAGTGGACAAATTCTAGTTTCACGACTCTTTTAAAATTTTTAAAAGAGGTTCTACCGGTTGATAATAAACTACCGGCTAGTATGTACGAAGCTAAAAAGACATTGAGCACTTTGAGAATGGAATATGAAAAAATTCATGCATGTCTAAATGATTGCGCCCTTCACCAAAATGAGTATGAGAATTTGGATGAATGCTCAGTTTTTAAGGAGTCAAGATGGAAAAAGGGCAAGAAGCCAATGAATGGTAGTAAATAAGTGCCAGCAAAGGTTTTATGGTACATTCCTTCGGCGTAGCGTCTGCGGCGTTTATTCTGTAATGCCGATTATGCCAAGAATTTGACTTAGCATTATGATAAACATGTTAAAGATGGCATGCTTAGACATCCAGCCGATGCACTACAATGGAAGACCTTTGATGCCGATCATCCTAAATTTAGTGCGGAACCACGGAATCTACGTCTTGGTTTGTCAGCGGATGGAATGAACCCACATGATAATATTAATAATAGGCATAGTACTTGGCCCGTCATACTTGTCAACTACAATCTCCCTCCAAATTTGAGCATAAAGCAGAAGTTCTTGATGTTGACTTTATTGATCTTTGGTCCTCAACAACCAGGGAATGACATTGATGTGTACTTGACACTGTTAATCGATGATCTAAAGAGCTTATGGGAAAAGGGGATCGAAGTTAGAGATGCTTACCGTCAAGAGTCTCTTTCTCTCTTGCTCTCTCTTGCACCACACATATTGTGATTTTGAAGACTATTTGGTTGATTGTGTTTTTGATTTTGGGTGATCGTTAACTGTATTTATGATTTTTGGTGATTGTTTTCCATAAAAAAGAAAAAAGTTTTGATAACTTGATTATATTTTTGCATATTACATGTTTGACAAAATTCCCAATTGTATGATATTTACATGTTTGGGTGAGGATTAGTTTTAAATTGATTTAAAATGTTTGGGCGAGGATTTGGTTTAGATTGTTTTCCGGAAAAAAGTGTTGATTTTGTGATTTATGCTTTTGCATATTACATGTTCAACCTAATTAAGTTGTAAGTACATTTTTATGTTCCAAATTGTGATTTGACGTTACATTGTTCTTGTTTCAATTGTTTTGAACTTTGTTAAATTGTTAGGGCACTTAATGACTAGAGGATTTTGGTGGGCAAAGGAGTAAGAAAGCGACACAACTATGAAACATTGATTGATACTGTTCGATGTCCTCTACAAGAAGGTTATGCTGAATACAGATATTTTGTTTTAGTCTTTATGCGAGAAATAATCTTAATTCTCAATGGATTATCCTTACGTCAAACTAAGGATTTTTATACCAATGTTGAGATGAGTTTAGTAAGGCAAGAGTGGGCTAATTTTGTAATGCGGTTCATCCAATATAATTAGAAGACAATCTATAATTTTTGTGATATAGTGTATGTTTTTGTAATAATTGTTGTACATTGTGACAAAAAATTAATTGAAGATTAGCTTTGATTTTTTTTCATTGTAATATTTCCACTATCGTTTTTAGCAAAAACGGTTATGGAATCTTACTTTCCATGGCCATTTTTGCTAAACAGTCTTGGAATCTTCCTGGTGAAAAACTTTCCATGACCATTTTGGCTAAAAACAGTTGTGGTATATAGTCATTCCACGATAGTTTTTACTGAAAACCGTCATGGGATAGCCTTCCCTACGCATTATTTGGCACCAGTTTTGTCTATTCCACGATGCATTACTACAAAATGCGGATTCTACGACGGAGCGTCGATGACTGTTTTTAAAAAATGGTCGTGGAAAGTTTGGCAAAAACACGGCGTAGAACAGGATTTTCGGAAACCATGGTGGAAGCAAAACTTCCACGACCATTTATAAAAATGGTCGTGGAAGCCGAAGCTTCCACGATGGTTATAGAAAACCATCATGGAAGTTAAGCCGAAGCTTCCACGATAATTTTTAAAAATGGTCGTGGAAGCTCCAGGCTTACACGACCATTTTAGAAAACTATCGTGGAAGTGTTGTGATTACACGACGGTTTTTAAAAAACGATCATGGAATCTTTAGCTTCCACAACCGTTTTTTAAAAAACCGTAGTGCAAAAATCACGAAAAATTCAGACAAAATGCCGAGTGTTATCCTCATTTTTCCACAACAATACCATTTTTATAGTAACAAAAATCAGATCAGATCACTCTGGAAACAGTCAGTACACCACTGCTGGACGTCACCACCACCATCTACCATCCACATATCAAATCACTAACTTCTTTTTGTTGTTTTCCTCTATATTTTTTATTTATGATTTTAGGTTTTGTATGTTTTGGGATCACTTTTGAGTTAAATTGTGCAATGGGTGTTAATTTAAGTGATCACGAAATGTTATTTTTCCCCCGGTATTTAGACTTAATTATGGTTTTAGATGGTTTTGTATTTTGTTTTGTTTTGTTTTGTTTTTTTGATTTTTGATTGTTGATCAATTAATGGGCTGGTATTAATTAATGAAAATGATATGCATTTTTAAAATTGAGTACTTTGACTTCTAAAACTTTGATTTTTTTTATTTAGGATTTGCAAATCACAGATAGAAAATGGATGTACTTTGATAGATTGTCTAAAGCATATGAAGATGGTATTGAAGAATATTTTTCATTTGCTAAAGCTCACATACAAGATGATAAGATTTCGTGTCCACATCAAATTTATGGAAATCATATATCTTATTCCATTGATGATGTTAGAGGTCATTTACGCCCTTATAGGTTTATTTGTTCTTACCAAACATGGTATTTACATGGTAAAAATTTTTTTTGATATTAAATATACATCAACGACTACTAAAGGTAAAGAGTCTATTATTGAGGAAGACATTGGTGATAATATGTTCAATATGATAAATGATTTGGAAGAACACTTTGTGCACCGTCCAGTGTTATTTGAGGTAATGATTAATGATGCCGAAATGCCCTTGTATGTCGGTTGTAAAAAATATATAAAATTAGGGGCATTAGTTAAATTATGGAATATGAAAGCGTCGGGAGGGTGGACAAATTCTAGTTTTATGACTCTTTTAGAATTTCTAAAAGATGTTCTACCAGATAATGACAAAGTGTCACCTAGTATGTACGAGGCAAAGAAGACGTCGAGCACTTTGGGAATGGAATATAAAAAGATACATGCTTATCCAAATGATTGCATCCTCTACCAGAAAGAATATGAAGATTTAAATGAATGCCTGGTTTGTAACGAGTCAAGACGGAAGAAGGGTAAGATGCCATCGAATGGTAACACATAAGTGTCGGTGAAGGTGTTATGGTGCATTCTACCGGCTCCACGTTTGTGTCGTTTATTCAATAATGCCGAGCATGTTAAGAATTTGACGTGATATCATGATAAACCTGTTAATGATGGCAAGTTTAGTTATCCAGTTGACACACCACAATGAAATACCTTTGATGACAATCATCCAAATTTTAGTGCAGAACTGTAACAACCCAAAATTTTGATGAACTTGTGATTTCTTTAGATACAAGGAAAACCTAAGTTTGAATCATGTATGTCAATGTGAAGCGCATGATCTGATTTGATTATCAGAGTATATTTGAGTTCTTATAAGTATAATGAGACTTAACGATAATTTATTATGACAAGGATAAGGCATTATGATGAAAAAAGGTCGAACCATGAATTATGATTTTTGGTTGAGCCAATGAATGATCAAGATAAATTATGTCTTGAATAAGACGGTATTGCAGTATAATAAGTAGTATTGAAATTTTACTGTAGTCAACCGTCATTATGAATAAAGAAGTAAGAATAAGGATTGGGATCATTCTAGAAAAATCAGAAATAATATTTGGAGCAACAAGGGCTAAGTAGCTTCAAGTCCTAAGAAAAATCTATACACAGTCCAGTAAAGTGCAGATGAATTCTGGACTGCAGTACAGTATTACATATTGTTGTTAGTTAAAACATCATTAGTATTATTTGGATTTTTAAGGAAATAGACTGCATATTAAGAGGGAGTGTCAAACATGGCCCTAATTGGAGGACACCTCATCTAAGATAATTATCTAATTTTCGAAATTTTTGGTAATTATGGAAATTAGTGGATAATTATGAAGAGATCTTTGTTACTCAAGCCAACACTTAATTGGCCACCTCAAGGGACTAAATGGCAAATATTTTATTTTAAGATCAAATATGCAATTTTAGAAATAAAAGTAATTGTTAGAAATTAGGTATTTTTTACCTATAAATAGGTGATGTTGGGTTGTTGGCGAACCATTTAGTGGAGCATCAATACTTTTGGTTCTTTTCCAACTTCTCCTCTAAACCCTAGGAAAAAAAAAAAAACAGAGAAGAGTGAGAGAGCAAGAATGGCCGATTGCTGTTGGTGGAGTAAGAAGGAAGAATGTTTCTCAACCCAAAGTCTAGATCAATCATTCTAACTTAGAGGTATTCCTCTTAACCCTTTAAGCATTTCACTAAGTTTGATTAAGGATTTATGTGTATTTCAAGCTTGGGTTGTAAGAGCATAAGCTCATAATTTTTATGTTGCCCTATGTTATGGTTTTATGTGATTGGTATGGCCTAGCTCTTTGCTTAGGTGATTTGGTTGATAACCCTAAATGGTATGGTTATATGCTCTAGAATGAGTTTATGGCTATGATTGCTTACCAAGTATTTGTGAATATGCTTTCACATGTTTGAATATGGATGGTTTGTGAATGATGGTTATGTGGATAATCTAAGTATGATGGTTATGGAATTTAACCTAAAAACACAATTTGGTAAACTAGAAAGTTATCAAATGTTGTGTTTTTCATGAAGATGAACAAGTGAGTTATGGAATGTTAAGAACGAATCCAACACACTGCATGCTGATGTAGGCTCATGGCTGAGACCGTTTGAGGTAGTGTGCATGAAATTTTAAGCAAAAACCAACAAATTTAAATACTGCCAATTTTCGGATTAAACTGGACAGTTTTCTAAAAACTAAATTTTGAGCACCTTAGAGGCCGAATTTGGAAAAAGTTATAACCATAAAGTTGTAGAAAATTGAAAATTCTAGGGGATAGCATGGACGATTTTCAAAAATAATGCCCAAAAGGCCTCTGTTTTTAACAAAATCTGAGACTGGTCAGTACCGACAGTGTACACGGCCTGACTTTTTCCAAAGGAAAATCGAGTGAGTTAAAGATAGATTCAGGTTTTGGACAAAACACAAAAGTTGGAAATTTTGATGAGATCTACAACTTTTGTGAAGAAAACATTTTCAAATTCCATACCAATTTAAAGATGAAACTAGAATTTCAAAACTGTGCAGGATATGAGAAATTCCTGCACAGGATTTTTAAAACTGTGTATAGTACAGGAAATTCCTGCAAATGCACCCTTAGATAAACTAAAAGGCTATTTTCAAAAACAGATTTCAATGTTTTACAATTTTACAATTTCGGTTAAAAAGGAATTATGGTTTTGCAAAGAAAACGGTTTTAAAAAGACTTTGAATCCATTTAAAATTTTACAAGTGATTTTAAAAGGGTAATTTCAAGTTAATCCAAGATAATACTTGAAATTATNCATTTTCAAATTCCATACCAATTTAAAGATGAAACTAGAATTTCAAAACTGTGCAGGATATGAGAAATTCCTGCACATGATTTTTAAAACTGTGTATAGTACAGGAAATTCCTGCAAATGCACCCTTAGACAAACTAAAAGGCTACTTTCAAAAGCAGATTTCAATGTTTTACAATTTTACAATTTCGGTTAAAAAGGAATTATGGTTTTGCAAAGAAAACAGTTTTAAAAAGATTTTGAATCCATTTAAAATTTTACAAGTGATTTTAAAAGGGTAATTTCAAGTTAATCCAAGATAATACTTGAAATTAT
>JAFMPE010111275.1:0-12481 GCA_024759925.1 Ficus religiosa | reverse complement strand
TTTTTTTCCGCGTCCTTTTCTGGTTTGGATTTTTCCGTTGGGACCTTCTTTAGAGCTTTTGTTCAGCTCACGTGCTTGTAGATCGCGTGGCTAAAACGCGTCTTTCGTTATTACCTAATTGCCATCGCAAGCGAATCACGTCACACGCGCTGGGAAGAGGTTGAAGACAGCAGTAATTGCGGAAACCGAAAAAACGTGTGGGCAAAACGGTCATTTCGAATGTGAATTTTTAATAACATCGCTCCGCGAGGCAGGTAGAGACACAATCCGTGGCGGCCGGTGGCTTTATTTATTTTATCTTTTGCTTAACTTCGTCTTCAATGTAATGTGCTGCGTAGCTCAATTATTGTGTTTTTCTTTTTCCTAATTTAAGTGGATAGAAAACTTTCTATAAAAAATAAAAAATAAAAAAGTTGTTTTTACATGAAGACCTTTATTGTTAAATTTGTTCAAAATCAAATGAATTAAAAAAAACAAGTAGAATAATAAAAAAAAAAACTAATATCTGTTTCTCTTTTTTTTTTTTCCTTTGCTTAATAACTAATGTCTGGTTTAGCATATTGCATGTTTACATATCATCGATAGTTTATGATGATTCACGACTAAACATTAAAAGAAGTTAAACGTGGAGCCAATATAAGACGAGAACGTCATTATAATACATATTTTTATATATAAATAAAAAAAATTGTATATATATTCTCGACCGAAAGTGTCAAGTGTTATAACATTAAATATTTGTTTATAAACGTTTTAAATAAGAGCTGGTAAAATGATGTTATTAAAAAATACTCTCTCTAATATTCTTGTGGGTAAAACTGCCAGTATATTTTCGTATATGAATAAATTCATAAAACCTCATTTTCGTTCCGTCATTAATTTTTAAACAAAAACAAGCAACAAAAGTGACTGTCAAATGAAAAGGTCAAACCAAAATTGGTGGAGACGAATTTTGTATAAAATACGAAAAAATAAAAAGCCAATTACAAAGATGTTTAAAAAGGAATAGATGGAATAATAAATTTAAAAAAAAAAAAAAAAAAGAAGTTTTGAGTGAGGTGGAAAAAACGGTCCAAGCGAGAGGGAGGGGGCGAGGAGAACAGAAGCGCCTCCCAGTCACTATTGACAGCTCTCCGTGAGTGCCTGGGTCTCCGGTTTTAGTCAAAACAATAATAATCCAAAAAACCAACTCTCAAACTCACCATAAATTGTATTAAATATTATGCGGTCATAACCATTGTAATGTAAACAAGTCTTCTTCGAAGATTCCTTTTTTGCTACAAATTTATGTGAATGAACTTTCATGAATGAACACCACAGGTCCACCCCAAGTGTTTTTTACCCCAAATTAATTAAATAAAAAAATAAATTCATATTGAAGAAGAGAAACATGGATCTAGTCTGCGTGACGAGGTAAGCTAAGCTCCACTCACGTGTTGTCTATTCTATTTTATTTCTCCAGTCCGTTTTCTTCTCCTCCTCCTCCTCCTATTTTTAGCTCCAATTTTTCGTATATTATATTTTTTGGTTAATTTTCTGTTCCTGATTTTGCAGCGATCGTTAATATCTGATTCCTATTCTCTGCCCTCTTTTTTGTCTGGTTTATCCGGTATGTTTCTTTCTTTCTTTCTTTCTTCTTCTTCTTCTTCTTCTTCTTCTTCTTCTTCTTCTTTTCATTTTTGAATCATTTAATTTGTCTTTGTATTGTTTTTTTGTTCGAATTGTAAATGATTTTAGTTGATTGTGAGTTTGGATTGCGAGGTTTAAATCCATGAATTAGAGCACTGATTTTTGGGATTATTATTCATTTATGCGATAGCATGTTTATTGTCTGTTGACAGAGATTATTCCTTGGAATTGGAATCGTATTTTTATGTTGTTAGTAATTCATAACATTACTTTTTTTTTATCCCCCTAATTACCGAAAATCATTAAAAAAAAAAAAAAATCGTTTATTGGACTGGGAAGATAATTGATGGGCGAATTGCCTAATCTAGAACCGATTTTGATCGAATTTATGGTGTGAATGTATAGTTAACTGTTGAAACCTGTGTATGGGTTTGAATGTCGTCTGGATTCAAGTCTATATCTTGATATGATGTAAATAAATATATAAAAGGAAAGGAAGAAAAATAGGGAAGTGTAAACTTTGCGTGAAAATGAATGAACAAGATTGTGACGGAAGAGTTGGTGAACATTCTTCAATGATTTCAAGGCAGAAAGTGCTTGCTGATTGTTTTCTTTTATTTTCTTTTTCATTTTTGTTGAGAGGTTGGAATGTCTTATCCGGTTCTAATCATCCTATTCTCTGATTATGCCGATTCTTTAAAAGTAGTTCTTAATGTCTGAATTTTTTTTTTTTTTCATTTACGCTATCGCTCTTCTGGTGAAAGTGCTAGTAAGTGGTGGGAGAAGATAAAAAGCATAAGCTTGTGCTATCAAGGGAGTGTTTTTCATATTTAATAGAGAGCTTGAGATGATTTTGTAGTGTTTATACAATAGGAATATAGGGTAAATTCCGTCTTGTGACCTGCTAAAACAAATCATTATGAGTTTTTAGTTTCCTTGTACTCCAAATTATCTGAATTCCGAACTGGGTTATATATTTCGTGTAATTAATCAATTCCCTTTTGCTGGTCCAGTTCTCTCTTAGAATAAGGGATATCCTTCTGGCACTTCTATCGCTTAGTGGAAATGGTGGATGTGAAAAACGGTGAGCAGTTACCACCAGAGTTCTCTGCATTGTCCCACCATGATCATCATTCTAGTAATGAGAATACAGAAAACCAAGTTCTGAACGGAAAAGTTGAAAATGACGTTGAGTCATTGACTGTGGAAAACTCGAAGTCAGCAACTGCAGAAAATGCTACTGAGCAAAACCAACTTCCTCCAACAGACAATCAAGCATCTAGCTCAGCAGTCACAGAACAAAGTCCAGCATCTGATAGTCCATCAATCGAACAAAGTCAACCTATTTTATCCCATGCTCCAGCTTTGACCTCACAAAATATGGTTAATGAAACAGAGACCCAGAATCATGGTGTTATGGTTGAAGGTTCTGAAAACCGAACTTTGCAGAATACCTCTAATGGAGCTTCAACATCCCCGAGTACAGTGAAAGAAAATGATACAGATAATCACAGTAACGTGATGGGAAATTCTGAAAATGCCGCAGTAGAAGATTCCCCTGTGGCTGCTCCATCTGCTTCCTTATCCGAGGCAACAAATTCTAAAAATGATGACGTGGTGCAACCTATTGAGCTTGCTGATCCCAACACAAAGGTTGCTGCAGTTACTATCATTAAACAAGAAAGTGTTGATTCTAGTAAACATGCTAAGCAGTTTGACGTAAACAGAGGCGTTATTGATACAACGGCACCTTTTGAGTCTGTTAAAGAAGCTGTTTCTAAGTTTGGAGGAATTGTTGATTGGAAAGCCCATAAAATCCAAGCTGTTGAGGTATGCATACACACGTTTTTCCATTTGTTTTCTTTTACCACCTTTTCTCTTCCCCCTTTCCTCACTCTTTTGTCAAATACAAATTTGAAAAGAAAATTTTTTTTCTTCAAATGTTGCTTTATAGATTTGTAAGCTTCTTCTTCTTTAGTGCAAAATAAGAGATGGCTGCTATGTACGTTTAACTATGTAATATTTCTTATAAGCTTCTTCTTCTTTTAGTGCAAAATAAGAGATGGCTGCTATGTTTGTTTAACTATGTAATATTTCTTTTCTCACTTAACAGAGACGCAAGCTTGTAGAACAAGAACTTGAGAAAGTGCAGGAGGAGATTCCTGATTACAGGAAACGATCAGAGACTGCTGAAGAGGCAAAAGTGCAAGTTCTGAAAGAGTTGGACAGCACCAAGAGACTCATTGAAGAATTGAAGCTCAATCTAGAGAGAGCACAAACAGAAGAGCATCAAGCAAAACAAGACTCAGAACTCGCCAAGCTCAGAGTGGAAGAGATGGAGCAAGGGATTGCTGACGAGGCTAGCGTCGCTGCCAAGGCGCAGCTTGAGGTTGCTAAGGCTAGGCATACAGCTGCTGTTTTGGAGCTGAAGTCTGTTAAAGAGGAGTTAGAAGCACTGCGTAAAGAATATGCTTCTTTGGTGACTGACAAGGACGTGGCTGTAAAGAGGGCTGAAGAGGCTGTTGCAGCATCTAAGGACGTTGAGAAAACAGTGGAAGAACTGACTATCGAGCTGATCACAACAAAGGAGTCATTAGAGTCTGCACATGCTGCCCATCTGGAAGCAGAGGAACACAGAATAGGAGCAGCCATGGCCAAGGAGCAAGATTCTCTTAATTGGGAAAAGGAATTAAAACAAGCTGAAGAGGAGCTTCAGAGAGTTAACCAACAAATTCTGTCTACTAAGGAGCTCAAATCGAAACTGGATACTGCCTCGGCTTTGCTGGTTGATTTGAAAGCCGAATTAGCGGCTTACATGGAATCAAAGTTGAAGGAGGAAAATAATGAAGAAGGAAAGTCGATAAGTGAAACAGTGGAACTGGGGAAGAAAACTCATACTGATATCCAGGCAGCTGTTGCTTCAGCAAAGAAAGAACTTGACGAAGTCAAGCTCAACATAGATAAGGCTGTTGCTGAAGTGAATTGCTTGAAGGTGGCTGTCTCATCATTAAAAACAGAACTTGAAAATGAGAAATCGGCCCTTGCCACCATGCGGCAGAGAGAAGGAATGGCATCGGTGGCTGTTGCATCTATTGAAGCAGAACTAAACAGGGCCAAGTCAGAAATAGCCCTGGTCCAGATGAAGGAGAAAGAAGTCAGGGAAAAGATGGTCGAGATACCCAGGCAATTACAGCAAGCTGCACAGGAGGCTGACCAGGCCAAGTCACTAGCTCAAATGGCTCGGGAGGAACTGCGAAAGGCAAAGGAAGAAGCAGATCAAGCAAAGGCTGGAGCAAGCACCATAGAGAGTAGGTTACTTGCGGCACAAAAGGAAATAGAGGCTGCGAAAGCTTCAGAAAAATTGGCATTAGCGGCAATTAAGGCCTTGCAAGAGAGTGAATCTGCTAGAAATTCCGATGTGGATTCACCCACGGGGGTGACACTTTCTCTGGAGGAGTATTATGAGCTCAGCAAACGGGCCCATGAGGCAGAGGAGCAGGCAAACGCGAGGGTTGCATCTGCCATTTCTCAAATTGAGTTCGCCAAGGAATCTGAGCTGAGAAGCTTGGAGAAGTTGGAAGAAGTTAACCGGGAGATGGTTGCTAGAAGAGAAGCACTCAGAATTGCAATGGATAAGGCTGAGAAGGCCAAGGAAGGGAAGTTGGGAGTAGAACAGGAGTTGAGAAAATGGAGGGCGGAACACGAGCAACGTCGCAAGGCAACTGAATCTGGTCAAACAGCAGTAAATCCCATCAGAAGCCCAAGAGCTAGCTTCGAGGGGAGGAAAGAAGGTATGACTGATCGGCCATCTAATGCTGCTATTCCTGTCCATTATGCTTCGAGCCCAAAGTCATTGGTGGATGTAAACAGTAATGAAACTGTTTCATTCCAAGAACCAAAGGCCGGAAAGAAAAAGAAGAAATCCTTGTTTCCCCGGTTTTTGATGTTTTTGGCTAGGAGGAGGGCACATCCGACCAGGTCGACGTAACTCTTCATTGGAGCTACTACCACATGCATTACTGTTGCGATATAAGCTCTGAATTCTTACTTGTTGGCGGTTTCTCATACCTGACGGAAATTTCTTGAATGTAAATGTCTGTGATTGTTTTAGCGTACAATAAGGTGATTGGATATATATCTGTAATTTTTCTCACTGAAGTGGTCATATTTCTGGTGATTTTGGAAGAATGTGTTCGTTAAAGGTGCTTTGAGAAAAGGGAATAAGGTGCTTCTACAATGTATGGGGCCTTTTTTTCTTATTTGTTCTTGTTGTGGAGACCATCAGTCATGTATAGGCCTGAAACGTTGAAAGTATACTCTTTGTAATAGCTTTTTCGAGTTTGCTTAATGAAAAAGGATTTGGTTTGAGTTTCTTGTGTGCTAATATATCTTGCTCCGTTAAAAAGATGTCTCCATCCTATTTTATTTTTATTTTGATAAATCAAAATTTCTTCGTCGCAGCTGGAGAGGTGGTTTTTTTTTTTTTTTTTTTTTGTGGCGGTGGTGGAAACAGAATAGCTAGTAATTAAACCAGGAAATAACAGTACAACTCATCTATGGGCATGACAGTACAAAATCGTAATATAAAATAGATTCTGATATCCTTTCGAAAACATTTAGATGCTAAATCTATAAAATAATTGGGCTCGCAAAACTAGGCAAATCCGGCCTTAGCTTAGTTGGTAGAGCAGAGGACTGTAGTCGTCGGACAGACATCCTTAGGTAAGACTAATTTAAACCCATGAAAAAGGATACAAGTTGTATTAAAAATCATGATCCACGTAAAATTGCACTAGTAACACGAGACAAGTCACAGATGACTAGGAATTGGATGACGTTGGAACTCAAGTGTGCTTTGTGAATTGTGGCCATGTTGGGATCTCTTGCTTCGCCAGTTGATGTTAGCTGTTTTCTACAAAACAGCCTAAAAAATGTATATAAAACGAGGTCTCCTAAGATGAATCTGCACTTGATTTTGTGCCTTTTATTTTTTTTGGCACTCGGAGACTGATTTTGAATTTCTATGACCTGCACCTTAAGAAGAGTTGGCCAAAGTTTGAACAATGGTTCTGTGCCATGGATCGGATAGATGCTCTAGAAGATTATCAACCGGTCCCACATGAGTTACAGAAGCTTGCACAAAGAAGCCAAGCATCGCCATCATTGCCAGGCGTCCTACAATTACAAAAAACGGCTTAAGAACTGCGATAGCAAATACATGGTCATGGAATTATGAATAAAGACATCAGCAAATAACTGAAACAGACCATTCTTAATCTCCTTAAGCTTCCAGTCATGAGCATTCTTGATATCTTTAGCCAAGCCAAGCGGGTTTAGTATAGGCCCACCAGGGTATCTGTCAATCATAGAAGATTACTCAATATTCAACCATTAAATCACATCAGAATCATATAAAATCAAATTGCAAAAAGTAAATAGGCCGAGGCCTAGGCTTTTTCCAATATTCAAAATGAACTTTAGAAAATTTACCCAGGTTCTAAACCTTCCAAGGCAGCTTCCAATCCCAAAAATGTTCCTTCTTTGGCTTGAGACCCGGGGCTAACGAAATCCATGTATCTTTTGGTTTCAACAAACCTGCAGAAGAAAGCACAAACAAGTATATAAATTGAACACAAAAGGTGCGCCTGAATTCAGGTGTAAAGGTCATTGATTCCTTCTTGGGTAGAAATTTTACCCCATTAATAGTAGTTGGACAATGAAGAGAGTTTCTGTGTTGGCAAATTCATATTTAACAGCACCCGCTTTGTACCAAACCGGTATACTGCTGACCCCTGCAACACGCAGCAACTGCCGAAAAGCATTTGAAGAACAACTAGACTATCAAGACATTGATAACAATAAAATCATATTTATGAGGGAATAAGAATAGCTTTTCATTTGCTTGAAATGCAGTGCATTAAGATCTACCCATCTGGCAAGTTTCTTGGTCATTATTTAATCCCACAGGATACAGATATAGCCTTGGAGCACAATGTTTGGTCAAAAAAACATTAACGTAGAATAATAGGAAGGAGTCCAAGTTGAAGTTGATAAGTTCAATGAAGCTCTGGTAATCATAAAATTTCTCAATATTTATTAAATCCCAAATCCAGATCTCGAAGAATTCCCGGAAGTTCCTTATTTTTTATTTATTTATTTTTGAACGATGATAAAAATGAAGGGTTCAGAATCACTGACATCTGTTAGAAGAATTCCTGCAACTCCAAGCATGGCAAAGCGGGCATGAACAAGCTCTGCCTGCACATACCACCTCAGGCTCTCGGGATCCTCACCAAGGCCAAGTGGGTCAAACCCAAAATCCCCAGCCAGACTATATAGTATTCACACACCATTACCAAAAGGCCAAAAAAAGAACGACAGAGGTTAATTAACCAAGCTTATAAGCTAATGAGAAGCAGTAGGAAGATTTTACACAAAAGGATCACCTTCCGTCAAGGTACGGTGGAGGGTCAAGCCCCGGCAGCCATGTAGGGCGTGGCTGGGCCCGAGCCACCACAACACAAGTACGAGCTTCAGCTTTTCCTGCTTGAGCTGGCCATGGCTGCCTTGCCACTCCAAATAAGGGCTTTGATACGTTCTTACAAACCAAGGATAAAGAACACGACGGAATGTGGAGACATCTTCCAAAGGCAATGGCCATTCTTTTTCTCTATCACCAAATTCCAAACCGGATGCACACACACCACTAGGTCCACAAGTTCCACGTATATAAATAAACTACAGTAGCAAAATGACATAAAACAACATGGGTCCACTTAACCCAATTCTTTTTAGCCATGTATTACAAACGTTCAGATCTTTAGGCATTCAGATAAGAAAATAAAGTGCCCTGATCTTGATAAAGCTACCATCCAACGGTTCCCGGGTGTCCATGCACCAAAGTATTGCAGAGCAACTTTCTTCCCCCTTCTATCATTATTATACAGATTGAACGACTTGTGCTAAATATTGTAGATTCACCAGTCAAGAAATTCAGCTATTTTCTATCATCTTAGCTCCAGAAGACGGAAAATTTCGATTGAAAAAGAAGGCAAAAAGAATAATGTCAACCAAGTCTTCTTAAAAAGAAGATAAAAACAATACGATTGCTAGAAAGTAACCGGAAGTTCAGAACCATAAAATTCAAATGCAAACAGAATTCAAGAATCTCTTTAGAAAAAAAGTACAATTAGAGATCACCGGTTATTAAAATGGCCTAGTTTAGCAGACTATCAACCGTACACCCGTGAAGTTCTAAACAAAGTGTTTTGAAACTTCACTAATGAAATTGAGAAAGCTGACAAAGTACATAACAGCCATCACTTTGAACGTCATCTCCTGCTGGATATGCTGAAGGAACTGACTTTCATGGGGGTGGCTATGACCAGTGGGGCCTCAGGTGAGTCAGTGACTGCATACTTGTCATGCATGAAGCGACTATCAACAATGGAATCATCCTTGAGGACAATCTTGTAGCAGTAGCAGCTCTTCAGGCCCTCCTGATTGCGGTAGCACTCATGTGAGCCATTCTTCACCTGTTGGAAGTTCCAGATCACACTAAACTTGCCCACAGTTGCCACCAAATGACGCTCCTGCTTCCCACTTTCCGTAACCTAAACAAATTTGAACTAAACTCTTAAGACATCTATCCGTGTAACAGTGAATCCCAATAAGATACTGAATAGGCTCAAAATAAGATCCTTCTATATATAAATATGGCAAACTCAAAATAGGTCCTTGGTAGAAGAACAACCAACAAAACATGCATCTACCCAAAAGTCTAGCGTAAGCCCTTCCACCAATAAGAAAAGGGTCTACACATTAAACAAGAACGAAAAAAACACAGAGCAAAATCCAACATCCTTAAACAATTAACACTTTACAGCGTAAATTAAACTCGAAGGGAAGCATCTAATTATGATCGGTCCTACTTTATACTGGCTATACCTGGTTCAAGAAGGCTGCTAAATCATTCAAATTAATAATACGAGCCAACATTAGCAGCAAGAAGGTAAATCAAAGCAATATAAGAGGCAATAAAATGATACAAGTTCCCACCAAAAACCAGATGATTTTCTAGATAAAACATGTATAGACGACAAAGAAAAGAGATCCTTACCCACGAAAACTGCGCATTACGGAACTTATTATCAGCTCCGGCTAGATGTGAATCCAAAGGAGTCAACTTCAACAGTCTTGGAGCTGCTATCCTGTTCCCCATACGACCAGAGAAACCCGTCTTTGTGTTCCCATCCTTGTCAACGAAAAGGGTGCAGATAAGTATCAAATAGGTGTCAGTAGTGCCCAAAATCCATTTCCCATCAAACGTAACATCCACATGAGTAATGGGCGAACCAAGACCAGGAAAAGCGGTCTTTGCCTGTCTCATTGAACTGTTAGAATACAATCGGATCTTCCCATCAAGCGATCCAACAACAATCGAGCCATCACCGGTGCTCGCAAAGCACTGGAAGTTGGTCCCTCTAGAGAACTGATGTCCTTGTGTCCAATTCAAAACAGGGCCGTCACCAGTTGCAAGGTTTTGAACCATCCCATTCTTGTCGCGCATATCCCACCTACAGAGCCTATTGTCGTCTAAACCCAAAAATGTTGAACCCGAAGGATCCAACTGGGCTCCTTTGCTGTCATTTGCAATATCCCTCATTGTAATATCAGTCCCATCCTTCTCAAACTTCCATTCGGTAACAATCTTCCCCGTTTCGATATCGAGATGATGGAGCCCCTTGGAATGAGGCTTCCCTCCAGTGAAAGGACTCATGAGAAGCATATTAGTCTCCGCCTTCATAAGCAGAGCCTTTTTGGGAGTGGATTGCGCCAAACTTGGACCACGATTGTAACTCCCGCGATCGAAATTGACATAAACACCTTTCCCATGAATTCCATGGCTGAAATTCTTCACCACTTGAATGCCGGAATCACCCACCAAGAAACTGTTGTCCAATGCACCCAACGCCAAGCTCTGAATACCTCCATTCGCTGCCTCTTCAAACTCCTCCCTCAAATCCTGATTCTCCCGCAACGGCGTCGCCGATTGCGGGCTCTTCAAGAAACTATCCTCCGCATCTTCCCACATGGAATCATCAGCAGCGTCCGGATTCGCCCAACCCATAAAATCTTTCCCATAGACCTTAACCTTGTTCGCATCAGTTGCCTCATACCCATACGTGTTCTCGAACAAACACTCCTGAAACTTGGCGACGAAAACCTTGTAGTCCTCGTCGTTGAAGAACTTCATCGCCCAAACACCTTTGGCCACGAAATCAACGCGACGCTGGTCCGCAAAAGTCTTCAACTGAAGTTCCGCAGAGACCTTCTCTCTAATCTTCGAACTAACCCTCAACACCCACCAAGAATCTTCTCCTTCCGCTTCTCCTTCGTCGTCATCGTCATCGTCTTCATCGTCGTCATTGCCTCCGATCCGAGAAGTCTTGAGGAAAGAGTAAGAGGTGACTTTGTCGGAGGTTACCCATTTGGCCTTGGGGGTGTTGCCGCCGATGTGGAGGTAGAGCTTGACGGCATTTTTGAGGTTAGGGTTTGGGGCGGAGGAGGAGGAGGAATACTTGAGCTTGAGGGCTTTGAGCCTGGCCTCGACATCGTCGACGGAGGACGGGGTTTTGGATCGGCGCTCGGAAGATCTCTCGCCATTCTCGTCGGCGTTACTTTCGGCGTCCTCGTAGTTGTCTTCTTCTTCTTCTTCTCCCTCCTCGTCGGAGTCGGAGATTTCGAGATCCTCGCGACTGTGAGCACCACCCATTGACGATGAAGAAGAAGAAAATGATGAAATTGGTGAAAATGCGAGTTCCACTAGAGAGAAAAATGGAATTTTAGAGCGGCAAATTCGAATTTTGAAATCGGAGCGTTTGGGTGTTTTTTCCTCTTATGTTTTATTTTTATTTTTAATTTTGTTTTAAATCAATTGATTATTTTAATTTTAAATTTTTTTTTTCCCCCTTCTTTTTCTAGGGTTTTTGAAAGAAGGAAGGTGTGGTGGGGTATCAAGCAATCGACTGTTACCGGTGTGCCATATTTGGTGCATGTCCAACGGACTGCACTGTGAGTCTTTTTTTTTTTTTTTTTTTTTCTCTTTTCTTAAAATGAAACCGATTTCAATTTCAAAAAAATGAACCGATTTCAATTTTATTTATTTAGCTTATTTTGTTTTTTTAAGAAAATATAATGATAATGAGGGCCTGTTTTTGGGAACATCTAGAAACGGTGTTTTAAATGTTGGGTTGGATATATGTGTTTCGAGGGAAAATTTTTGAAAAAATTCTGTGATATAAAAAATAATGTAAAACTTTAAAATGTGTTTGGCAAAAATATACAAAATGAATATTGTCTTGTTCTTCTCGTTGTTACAAGCATTTTGACATAAAAATCATTTTATTCCGATTTGAAATGAAAAAGTTAAAACTTTTAAAAATTGAGTTTTTTGAAAATAGAAAAATTAAAAAATTTAAAATAGAGTTAAGATTTTGAAATCCATATAATATTTTATCATCTATAGACGGTGCCTCAAATAGGCCCTAAATTTTTTTCTGATGAAATGGATAGATTTGTTTCTCACGGTGTAACTACTGGAAAAAATAATTTATGGTAAAAATTTGCTATTTTTTAAATGGAAAAATTTTGTTAGAAACATATTTGTCATTATTGGGAAGCTGATTGGCTTGATATGTTAACTTTACATTTCAAAAATTTATCCAATAATGATTTATCTTTAAATAGTTATAATTTGTTTTCATCGTGTTATGCACAGGAGTTTCTGCTCGGAGCAATCTACACATTCTATAATATTCTATGATTCAAGTAAGTTTAAACGTTTGCTTAG
>JAFMPE010111255.1:0-12608 GCA_024759925.1 Ficus religiosa | reverse complement strand
AACACAAAACCCTGTTATTTGTTTTTATGAACTTGTCATGTAATATGTTCTTTGGACAAGGATGCATTTATAATATATGACCATCGGTTATTTAATTAAGACAGACATATATATATATTGCATGTATGTGTGTGTGTGTGTGTATAAAGTGAAAGAAAATAAGACAAAACCCTGTTGATTTGCGATCATTGTTGTTCATTTCTCAAGTCACCTTCAAGCAGCATAGGAATGACATGTATTTCCAAGTTACAAGGAATATATATATATATATATCACCTGTTTGAAAATTAAACTATTGACATCTTAAATTATGGAAAGAGATCGAAATATAGAAGCAAATAGATTCTCAAGGGCTTTTGGGGTCACCACTATTGCGTTGAGAGTTACCACCATCATTTTTCTAGCCATAGCGTTGGCACTCCTTGTGACCAATGTTTTGAGAGTGGCATATGCAGAAGATAAAAGTAGTAACTATACACTTTTATAACTATTCTGGATATATGTAAGCACTGCTAGATCGCCCTTTTTTTTTCTTTACGATCTCAGAGAATCGAAAACACTCTCAGCAGTTTTTGCTATTGTATCTTGTTTTGAATATTAGAGTTGAGTGGTACAAGTAGCTACCTTTATGACTTGTAAATATAATACATATATATATATATATATATCCTTTGTAATTTTTCAGGTTCATGCTTTAGATAATTGCCGTTCTAATTCGATATTCGGTCTTGTAAATTCTCTTTGCAATTCTCCAGATGAAGTACAACCGTGAACCCAACTTTGTGTGTTTCTACTGTGGTGAATTTGTAAATCCAAAATCCCAATTTTGTGTGTTTCTAAATTTCTATATCAATAAGTTTGACCGTCTTAATTTTCACGTTACTATGATATACTTAATTAGATATTCCCAAAAAAAAAAAAAAAATACAAAACCTTGTCAAAGTTTTAGACTTTTGTTTTGCCAAATTCATGTTATTTTGCACATGCAGATTTCATCGGTTTTCTTATTTGCAATTTCGTTAGGTGGATTTCTGTTTTCGAGAAGTTATCGGGTCTGGCTTCGGCAATGGCTAGGCAACGATGCAAAAAATGAGCACGACGGTTTTTTGTTGTCAAGTCATATGCATCAGAGCTAGCATGCTTCTCCATGGCATTGATCGTCTTCCGGTGCGGGCATCTCAAGGGGACTTCGTTCCTTGTGGATCGGAAGAAGTCATCAAAAGTTAACGCTGTCCTTGATGAGTCTTGAGTATATTTTTCAATATATTTATGTGTGTGTGTATATACAAACATTTCTATTATGTCCTTTTCTTTTTCGTTATTATTTTTTTATTTTATATATTACTAGTATTTCTAAAATTTGATACATCTTTTTATTATTATTAGTTGTTTTCAAGATTTGAGTTGTTAATTTTGAAATAAAGGATTATTGTTAACTAAGGTATAGATTTATCAATGAGAAATATAAAATCACGTGCAGTTAAAGATTTTCTTCTACTTTCAATTAAGTTGCAAGAGTTAATAATATCTCTCTTATATCACATTTCTCTTGATACGAATCTTTCCTTTCACTTCTCTAAAACTAATGCAACCCAAATCGTTTATAGAATTTTGGCGACCACATGTCATGATAATCACTAATTTTTTTCCCCCCCCTAAATCATGATATGCCAACCATTGAAGCAGAACACTTTTTTTTTTTTTTTTTTTGAAGGAGAACACAAATATTGGTCCATAATATTTGAATTAATTATATGCCGTTTAATGGCTAATTAAATATCAATAACGATACTCATAATATATATCACACTTTCTAAATATCTAAAATTCCCAGAATTCTTTAAAAAATAAAAAAGTAAAGACATAAATCAGTATTTGCATCCAGTCATGACGGCTAGGTTGGCTTTAGCACCATCATCCCTATTCTAGCTCACAAATAAACATATAAGGAAAATTTAAACCAAATATTTTTTTAAAGATGACGAAATTATTTGTGCTCAAAATTTGACTGACATGCGAATTTATTGTGCAAGCAATAACAACTTAGTCATGCTTGTTAACATTGCCTTAACTAATTATACTTTTGTTATTCTTATTGTTAATATATATTTTTTTTCAACTTAAGGTGGAGGATTCAAATTTTACACCTTTAGATAGAGTCAAGTTTAGCATTACAACTAGACTATGCCTGCAACCACACAGTTATACTTTTACGTAGCAGAAGATAAGACATTTACAAGTTATGACTTTTTAATACTTACTTTTTAGAATCATATTTTTTGAAAAAAGAGTGGTGAAACAAAATATATATATATATATATATATACCGTCTAATATATGCAATAAGCAATAAACATGTAATCATGAAATTTATAAACCTTACTTAAAATCTGTTAAAAGTCATAAAGCATTATTCAATTAAAGAGCTTTTTGAGAAACCAAAAACTCTTATATATATATATATATATAGAAGTCATAAAACTCTTTTTTCAGGAAAAATTTCATCTAAAAAAACCAAGGGGACTCTTTACTACCATTTTGGAAAAAATATATATATAATATTTTGTTTTACTATATATACATATGTAAAAATCTTTAGTTAAAGTATAAGATTTTGTGCATTTTACTTTTCTTTGTTTTTTTTTTTTTTTTTTTGGGATAAAGCAGGGCATTTAATTACTTTTGCAATGCTCTTTTCTTTTTTGCTTTCCTTTCTTTTTTTTTTTTTTTTTTTCCTGTTAATAGGTTTCAAATTAAATAGGTCATTGACGATTTTTTTGGGCGAAATTTTCTTGATCGATTGAAAAGTAGAAAACATTATTTTTTTTTAAGCATCATATTTTAATAAAAGTTCTAAAAATATTCATTCACACCAAGCAAGTTCCCTAGTATTTTATAGAATCATCACATTTTATATAGGCTCCTCATCGAGAGCCAAACAACGAACGGTATAGTTAACAAGAGAACCCAAGTACATAGGGAGTTGCATAAATTAAGGAGAAAATATAATTTTAACAATGCGCACTGCAAAATTAGATATGATCATACTAATTCCCCTAGGAAAACATAGCCCCAATTGGACCACTTGGATCTCCAGTAATGGCGATGACGATGAGCTTGATGAAAGTAAGCGTTTTCGGCACCTTCTTCAAAAAACCTCTTAAAAAAGGAATTGTCGCTCCTTCGTGCTACAGCGGTACTAGTACTAATTGGCACTACCGGGTAATAGCTCGACGGCGTCTGGAACTTCTCTAGGATCATGTCCTTGACACACGCCACATGATAGCAAGAACCGTCACAATCGGCGACATAGCTCCAACCCTTGATCCCATTCGAGGTTTTCTTGCTTTTGCACCTTACGCACTTTGAAGAAACCTTCTTGGTGAGTCTAAGACGAATTCCGTTGTCTGCGGTTAGGATTTGCGGAAGACTCAAACAGCAAGGGTGCAAGTGGTGCGCTTTCTTGTGCCTGCATAGATAAGAAAATCCCAGCACAACCCTCCCACAAAGCATCACAAGACGACAGTGATCTGTAGTAGTACTGTCCCGACTCCTTGCGCAACACAAATTAGCAGCCTTTGCAAAATGGATGATGGACCGCCGGAGGATGAGAAAGCAATGTTGCGCATTCGACGTGAAGATGGAATTTGCAGTGCTTGCACTCGTATGATGGGCCAAACCCTAGCTCTTTACATCCGTCGCAGTTGAATGGTGCCTTCGCAGCAGATTCGAGCATCAAAAGGTGATGGTGATTTGGATGATTGATCATAACTGATGTTGCCATGTCTTCTCTTGATGATGATCAAAGTATCCCCAATTGAATTGATGATAATATTTATGTGCCCAATTTGTAGTTGCACCTAAAATGGAATTGGTGTTGTATTTGTCAGAGATAGGTTTATGTAATGCAGAAAGACTAATCAGTTACAAATTTGGGGGATTTGTAGGTAAATGTCTTCTCCTTAAGAAGTTTTATATATGGCCAAAATATCCTAAAATTAGGAAAATGTCCTTTATTTAAAAAAATAGTCGGTAATTGACTAATTAATATGATTAATCAGTTATTGACCATGAGTACTAATCGATATTTGATCAATATTAATTACATTTTTTTTACTAATTAATTGTGATCAATTGTTGATTGACTATACTCCATAATTGATTAACGGTCATTTTCCTAAATTAAAAAAATTATGCTATTTATTTAAGTAAGCGTTAAAGTTGTCTATTTATCTAATTTTTGGTAAATGTAGATGTTTCATGCCATATGCGCACATATATTTACATACGCTGTGGGTGGATTTATTTTGGTATAAGTTCATCCCCTCCTACCCTATTTTTTTTTTATACATATACGATGTCTTAAAGTTAAGTACAGTCGTATATATGTGAGTATAAACCAAAAAATCCTAAGAAGAGTAAACTATAGAAGCTGATATATTTGTCCTTCTTCACCTGTACGGATTTTTTTTGTTTATATGCAGCATGATGAAAACTTTGTCTGGTTTAGGAGTTTCAAATATTGAATCGATCAAAGTGCGCTATAAATAATTACAGGAACAATTTGTTAGCTGATAAACTGGCTGTTTATCCAACAAAAGAAAAACTGAGAGTTGCATATATGGGTATAATATATATACACACACATGTATAGTATATACCTAATTTCCAACAAAAATAAACATAAATAGTTTCAATTTTTTTCTCAATTTATCCCTTATTCAGAAACTATAATAAAATATATATATCATTTAGATTTGAAAATTTTTAATTTCATATCTCATTCGACGAAAAAATGAGCAAAAAGACAAAAATGCTTTTTTCTGAAATATTTTACACATTAAAAAAAAACTAACAAGTCCTAAAACAAATGTCTCATATCTACAATTTAATATCACGCCCAGCCCCCCACCCCTTTTCAATGCTGTGGCAAATCCGTCGTCTAGTCCCAGTGGTCGGCGCCAAGCCTTGCCAACCACGTGCACATATCTCCGGCGGCCAAACCAGCGACAACAACAACAAGCCGGCCAGATTCTTCATATTTTCCCTATTTTTTCCTCTTACCATGTTTTTTTTTTTTTTTTTTTTTGACCCAAGCGATATGTAAGGGACGAAATTGAAAAAAACGTTTACGAATTAAAAAATTGTCTATATATTTATGTAATTACTATCTTTCTATCTGAAATTAAAATCAGTGGAATGAAAATGAGCTTATCTTTTATTTCTATTATTATAGCCTAAAAAAAAAAAAACCTTAAAACACCAAACAAAATTACCCTTCGAATTTCTTCTCTCTAATAAGAAAAACTACCAACGTATTTACACACACACATATGTATGTATACATATATATATATATATATATCCAAGGGAAGAAAAACAAAGATAGTAAATATTAAGAACAACAGGAGCCGGCAAAGATATTGAAGAGGGGAAGCTGCTTAAACTACTATTGGGAGAGTGACTGTTTATTATCTGTGTTTTTGTGTGCGGGCGCTGTAAAATATCTTAGCTTGGAATAATTTTGTCGACTTTTTTGGTTGTAACAGGAAGACAGCGGAAGTCCTTCTACCAGTACTACTCTTTGGGACTACTACTGCGGTTGAACATTGATAGAAAACTCAAGGTACAGCATTGATAAAAAAAAAATAAAAATAAAAATAAAAATAAAAAACAGAGAGAGAAGTAGGAATAAGAACTACGTGAAACAAGAGAGAAAATATGTTTTATAAAGATTTTTGTGGACAGGTTTATATTGGCAAAATCAATCAAAGAGAGAATAATATTAGTCCTTTTTTTTTTTTTTTAAGATAATGTTCTTTTCATATACACAATCACACACACACATATATACATATACGTGTGTCGTTTTAATGGTTACTACATTATTTACCCATCGATGGTTATCGTTGTTATATATATATGTCGTTTTAATGGTTACTACATTATTTACCCATCGATGGTTATCGTTGTTAGAACCGTTTGATATAAATTAGACGGTTGTTATCAATTGGGTGGTTGGTCAAAAAACATTTATGATAATTAACGAACATTGGACTTTTAAAACTCATTAAATTCAATTTTGTATAGGCAACTTACAACTTGTTGTTAACTTGTTGACATGGTTTTTTTTTAATTAATTTTTTATTTAAATGAAATCTAAATTAAATCTATTCTCTAATTTTTAATCCCATTCGTTTATTTTTATTTTTCTTTGAAAGTTACGAATGAAATTCTCTTAGATCTTTATTTCTAATATTGTTAAACCATTTTTTTCATGATATGCCGCTCGTGAAATTAGTCCAGGAAATATAACACCCCCCCCCCCCCCCTCTTTTTTTTTTTCACTGTATGATTCCATTTCCAAAACAACAAAATGATCTTTTTCTTTCATGAAATGGGTTTAGCGACTAGGATTACGTAATCGAACTTACACGGTTTATTATTGCTAATAATTTTCTAGTAATGATGGGTTGCTATCAATTTTTTGCTAGTTTTGATTTTTTTTTTTTTTAATTGGGTTGCTGTTAATTTAGTATTTGAAGTTGAATAGTTTATCAAATCACATAAATATTTGTTAAATTAATTGAATGTTTTAACATGTGAATATGAACAGTGTATTCAATATACATAGATATCTTTTTTACCATTTTTGAACCGCAAACCCATAAATTAATTTTTTTAAGTGGATTAATTTCAATAATCCTAATTATAGTGATTAGTTTAAAATCAAAATTTAATTATTTACACTTTTTTTTTTAATATAGAATTATTAGTAAGCAGTGTTAAGGTTTAAATAAATGTCCATTATTATTCAACTTTGCATAACTCAGAAACAAACATTTGTTTAACTGAGAGGAAATGACCAGAACTTTGTGGACTTGATAAAGCAAATATCGTAAAATATTTAACGATGAGATTTTCATGTTGAAATCCTTGCTTTATATCTTGGATATGAAATTTTCATGTTACTTTAAACCCCATCTTAAAATAGTACAAGAGACGTTAAAAGGAGAGTGGCCAGGCATAAGTCTTACATCTGTAATTTGAATTCGAAGGTTGTATGGAGAAATTTCCAATATGCGTTAATCAATGATATATTGGTTGTTAATGAAATTTTTTAATGAAATTTGTAAAGTAAATAAATAACAAACTTGAAAAGGACATTAAAATGAAAAGGGAAATAAATTCTATTCCGTTATTGAATTTTGATTCCAAATATTTTATTTGTCCACCTCTATAAAAATGATCCTTTAATTAATATTTAAGATTGGTTTTTTATTTATTTATTTTAAAAGTAAATTAGTTGTTTAACTTGCTATAACAAGTCATTAAAAATGCCACATCATCAATGTAATTAAGATAGGCACTATTTTTTTATAATTTTATCTTATAACCATCCATGATTACAAAAACATAGTAACTATTGAAAACTCTTCCATATATATATATATATATATATAAACCGCATGCCTTACTCAAAAAGAACTACCCTAGTCGTTCTATCTTCGCAAGTTCCTTTTCCGTCCCAATCTTGAGTACGTTTCTCCTGGGCAAAGGGACGTGGGGACCAACAAAATTTGAATAGGAGGGGTTTATGCACGGATGTATCTTATCTATCATTAAGGCTTTGCTCGATATTTAAGTTTAACTCTAACTAAACTATACTTTTTCATATCAATTTTTGTCTCTTTTTTTCTGAAAATCAATAAAATTTATAATTAGTTTTTAAAAAGTCAACCAACTCCAACTTAAAAATTTTATCTCTAACCAGCAAACTAAATGCAAGCTAAATTCCTATTTGGATATCTATTTTAAACTCACTGTTCATTTTTTTTTTTTTTTGGTATTGTATTTCTCTCACAATAAATTAGAATTTTCAACTTGAAAAATAGGTTTAAAACAGAGATCGAAACGGAAGGTAAGACTAGTTTAAAAACCATCTTATAATAAACAAAATTAATGGAACAAACTTTGACTTACCCAATAACTAGACGATGAAATGACTAAATTAATATTTTTAAAATTTGAAATTATGATTTACTTTATGGTTAAAAAAAACACACACACAAACGCACACACACATGTTCTTTCTATTTTGATTTCAAATGGATTCAACGGAGACCAATGAATCCTTAATTTCACTCCTATCTATTTTGATTTCAAATTAATTCATCTTCCATCCCCCAAATTCTCTCATCCCCCATCACTGCTACAAAATCGCTCCTCATTTTCGTTCTCGCGGTCTCCAAACTTCAAATGTGCGATAGATATAACAAAGCAGCACAAAATGAAGGCCTCCTTCAAACTCATTTCACCACGAAAATATCCGAGACTCGTTGTAAGGTGATGAAGAAGGCGTCGATGATGACTCCGGGTTCTATCGATGACTGTTGTAACATCGTTGATGTTTGGTTCTACCGATGACTCAAGCATCATGCAAGTTCCTCGGTCAGATAGATTTTGGTTATAGAGATAGCTTCGAAATGTTATTTAAAGTTTCGTAATGATTTACACATAATATGAGTGTTCAACTTAATTTGATCTTAATAGGCGAAGAAGTTCTTGTAAATGGAATAAAAAAATTTTTCTTGAATAATTTTCAGTTCAATGGAACTTTGTAAAATCACACATAAATGATTTCTCGTATTATGTTGGATGCCTACTGATAGTATACTATCTGTATATAGAACACTAAGTTCCCCTTTGGCAATCCAATTTCAGTTCGAGTTTTAAATATGTTTTCATTTTTTTTTTTTTTAAATAATCCAATTTCAAATCCACATTTTCAAATCTCTTCTTTTTATTTTAAAAACTCAAACTCATAACTCTCTTATTTTAAGTCGAAATGAGATTTTTTTTTTCTAAAGTTACATAGAATGACGAGAGAAACGAAATAAGATTCATATATTGCTATTTTTTGAATATATATTTGAAGATTTTACACTATTTAAATATTACAGTTTGTTTTTAATCAAAAACACATTTTTAACCATTCACTTGTTTCCATTTAAAATATTTTCAAAACTCTTAACTCTAGATGAATTGTCAAAAGCCCCTAATATATCCATATCACACACCACAAGGATTGAAAAATCAACATTATATCTTAGACTTCTAATTCTATGCGGAGGAGTTACGAGGAAAATGCAAATTCCACAAAAACCGATAAATTCAACATCGTGAGATTTGAACTTCTCTCTAACTCTATATGTAAAGGAATGAAGAAGAAGTTGCCACTTGGAATAACGGAATAAAAATATGCAACTCGTACAAGAGTATTTTGGAAATTATTTCATTTTGGGTATGAAAATAGAAATGAGAACTTTAGTGGAATGGTATTATGCTCGTTTCTAAAATTTAGGTTTACGTTTTAAGATAGATTTATTTGAGTATTAAATATAGTATTTAGATACATTTTTATGAATATGTGTGGATGGATGTATATGTCTTATAAAATGAAAATGGAAAATGGAAAGCAATTTTAAATCAGTTTTCATATTCTTAACAAAAAGTGAGATGAGTTTTTTATTTCAACATTACGTTTTGTTTTTCATTTTTTTAATCTTCTACAGATCGTGTTAGATTTTTTCGATCTACTCCTTCGATCTACATGTTATTATCATATCATGATCGACAAAAACTTGATGGAACTGCCTTAGTTCTAGGAATTTTCACGTTCCTTTTCCATCCTAATCTTGACTAAAGTTTCCCCAAGGCAAAAGGAGGTGACATCCAAAATGCGTATGAATATGATGGAATTACGCGGTTGATAGTGACCCATTTAGATCTTTGTTTTAAACTCATTATTCGAATTTTTTTAAAAAAATATTCTCTCACAAAAATTTAGAATTTTTAGCTTGAAAAATGAGTTTAAAATGGTTATACAAACATTAGCTAAGACTAATTTAAAAACCATCTTATAGTAAACAAAATTAGAAAATGGAACAAATATCCGAATAAATAAACAAGATTACTTTCTTATATTGTTCTTTTGAAATTGGAACTACTGATACTTTTATGAGTTAAAAAAACATGTTCTCTCTATTTTACTTCAAGGATTTAATGGAGGTCAAATCCTTAATTTCTTTCCCTATCTATTTTGATTTTAAATTAGTTCATCTAATTCCATCCTCCCAATTCTCTCATCCCCGTCATTGCTACAAAATCGCCACCTCATTCTCACTCTCGCCGCCTCCAAACTACAAATGTGCAAGGAGGAACAAAAGAGCAGCACAAAATGAAGGTTCTTCATCATCGATGTCACCACAAAAATCACCGAGACTTCTTGTCAGGTGATGAAGAAGGCGTCGGTGATGCCTTTGGCTTTCAATGAATGACCTAACATCGTTGACATTGGTTCTACCTACGACCCAAACATCACATAATTTTCTCGGTTAGATAGTAATTGGTTATAGAGATTGAAGAGCTTCAAATTGTTATTTAAAGCTTCCTAATGATTTGTACAACATATGAGTGTTTTTTTTTTTTTTTTTTTTTTTTGGGGGTAAATACAACATATGAGTGTTCAACTTTGATCTTATAGTCGAAGAAGTTCTTACAGTGGAATAAATCAAAATAAATAATTATACGTTGAACTCGTATGTCCACCTTGGAATTACGGAAGTTTAAAGAAGTGTATAACATATTTATGAAATTACTCAAGTAATAAACAATATATTTATGAGTAAATAAATTATTAATTATTACTATTTAATGTTTTATGGTCCTACTACTAGTCCTTGTTGAATATTGTGTTTTCTTTTAGAAGATGTTCTATGGTCTCGTGATATTTCTTTTCTATTAGAAAATTATGGGGGATTTGGTAAAACATGAGTAGGTCAGAAAATGTCAACTAAATTGGGAATGTTTTGACCAACTCTACTCTCAGTTCCCTCCAAACCACATGTGATTGAAAATGGGCCAAATTTTCTATCAAGAGAACTTAAAGCCCAACAAAAATGAAACATTTGTAGCCCAACTCGTTTCAAACTCTGGACTTTGATCCTCTCTTACAAGAGTTGGGCACCGACTAATGCGTGGCCCACCTCGGACAAAACCAATGCCAATACCACTAACAGACCTCTTCTTCCGCTTCAGGTTCCTCATTTCAAACAAACTCCATTTCAGCCAACTAATTCCTTTAAGTGGGTTGATCCTCGCTAAATAATTGGGATCTGAGTCCATATTAATCAGAGTATATAAACAATATACTTTGTGAGGCATCTATATATCACACGGATAGGCATCTATTTTGAGATTATCTGAAAACACCAACCTCTACACTCTTTTTACTATTATTAAAAATAATAATAATAATAAAATAAAGTTTCTCCATTTCTTTCACACATTTCAGTTGATCCGTTTTTGGTTGCTTTTCTAGTCTAGAAAGTTTCTCTCTTTTTCTGCTTATTTTTCTATTTTTGCTTTCTTTGTCCTTTTTTTTTTTCCTTTTTTTTTTCTTTTTTTTTTTTTTTTTTTTGGGAAATGGGAAGCTGTAATATAGATGTAGTAAGAATCAGTACGGTGAGTATGTTTATTAATAAATGATGGTGATAGAAATCGATAGGTGTATCAAGATATTCTAATTAGATCAGTTCCACTTTTTTAACACGCTCAACATTTGTACCACTCACATGAAATTAATATTAAAAAGAAAATACAAGGTAGATTATCTTTAAAAACCAAAAACAAAACAAAACAAAACAAAACAAAACCACTCCAAAAAGGAGAGCAAACACAGAAACAACCCCTAACAACCATCTAACAGGATCTACCCAGACAAGCTTGATTCTCATTAAAACCCATTGCCAGAAAAAACCCAAAAGAAAAAATCCGATAAAAGGAAAAAGAGTGTATGATCCACAAGGCTAATAAAAACACCTAAAAAACGCAAGGAAATCTATACAAAAGAAGAACATTCAAATCCTTATAAAGTAAAAGTTAAATAAATTCTGAAGTCGAGAACCACAGTTAATATTTACAGTTTTGTTTGAAATAATTTGATAATTTATCTATCACATCATTAGCTACACGAAAATCATGAAAGATCCTAACAACCAAGTCCTTTGCATAGCGTAAAGAACGAAGTCATGAACTACAAAACCAAAAAGGAACTTTATTCGATTTAGTCTTGAAAATAAGTGACCACATAAATGAAATCATAATCCACAAATTATGTCATTAAAACTCCCAAGCTTTTTCAATCCTCAAAATAAAAGCATCAAAATTGAAGGAATGATCTTGAGGGGCAGTAAATTAACCTTTAACAAAATTTTACATTCAATAAAATCCCTATGGCAGAGAATATTCATAAAATACACACGGAATACATTGTAAAATTCATCTAAGATAAGGATCACAAAAAAACATAAACAATTTCAGTTGGAAAACAAAAAAAAAAAAAAAAAGGGTAAATCCAAAGGTGTAGGCCGTTAAAAGCGAGGAAAGCCATGTTTGTTTTATTAACTTGGCAGGTAATATATGTTCTCCGGGCAATGATATAATTATAGTATGACCTCCATTGTTTATGTATTTAATTAAGCAAATAAAATGTAAAAGAAAATAAGAGAAAACCCTCTTAAATTAATTTGTTCTTGTTGTCCATT
>JAFMPE010111235.1:0-12483 GCA_024759925.1 Ficus religiosa | reverse complement strand
TCATGATCACTAGGAGCAGTTTCAGATTCCATCCCATCTTCATTGCTTCTAAGAGATGATTCATCTTCATCATTCGCCGTTTCATTTTGATTATTCTCGATTGTTTTCTGACCCGGACATTCTGTTAAGCACTGTTCCCAGAACTGATCCAAAACAATAATAAATATTCAAACGTATGAAAGAGCATCAAAAGACACAGTAAAAGTAACGGAGTTGATGAGATTATAGCAGCAATAGAGCGAAAAAAGAAGATGCTAGAATATGTGTTCGTGATGTCTATTGTCTGGTTGTTTCAAGAAACTAATTCATTATTGGAATTAATGTGCTAAAATTTCACAATGAGAAAGTTATTGTGAGATTTTGTTTAGGAAAGATTCCATGTAAACTTTCCTATGGTGATACAGGTCTGACTGCAACCTGTCTGAACGGACTTTGTTACCTGTTTTGACCGGTTGAGACAATTTCTTTTAAGTTTCATTTTAGTAAAGTTTTGATTCAGCAAATGTCCATCTTGGACTTTTATTGACTGATTGGTACGTTTATGGAAAATCCGGAAGAAAATGAATTTCCAAAAGTTATAGTTTAATACATAAATATTAAGAAATTGTTTTTCAACCCCTATGGTCAGGAGATAAAATTAAGTTCCTACATATATAATGATGAAATAATACCATTTGATGGGGTTAATCATTAAAATATATATATATATATATGTAGAGGTTTTAGTTTTATTAGATCCAAAAATAGTGAAATATATAATTAATGATCTAAGCAGAAAAAAATAAGGCAGAAGGAGGAAAATAACATAATTTAGAAGTGGAATATTTTTAGAGAGTGAAATAATAGCATCTTTTGGTTTTAGTTAAATAAAGAGAAATTATTCAGAGGATATACAATTCAAATAAATGTCAATCATTTATTAAACGGGTGTAAAACATGATGACATAATGCACCACAAGGCTCTCTGCCGACGGCAGACTCATTCCGAGATGAGTCTCTCTCCGGAATGCATGGTATGGCGATCTACCATGCGATGATGTCGACTCCTTCCAATGAGACGATAGGTCTATCACCCATCCCGGGTGCTGTCTTCGACAAGATCCAAGGGGAAATTGATTTAGGGATTTTGTTTTTTTAGTTTGGTGTTAGGTTTTCCAATTTTTGTGGCTGATTTGTAATTTTTGTTAATCTACTTAACTTTTGATAACTACAGATAATATTTGGAAACGACAACTAAATAAGGAGAACTACTTTATTGTTAGTTTTTGTGTAAATATAATCATTACTATGAAAATATGATATTTATTAGTAAATCTAATATTTATTATTTACAGATAAATTCGATATATTTACTGGTAAACTCAATATTTACTAGTAAATCCTGTATTCATTATTTATTAGTTAATTCAGTATTTACCCTAAATCCAATATTTACTAGCAATTTAAGTATCAATTATTAATTTCAATATTTTATATGTACTAGGAAATTCAATCTTTACCATACATTATTTATTGATATGTTTAAAACAATATTAACTTTTATTTATTTTATTTATAGAGTAAAAATATTATTTATTTCCATCGAGTTTTAAAATACCAAATCATCCCATTAAGGGTTTTAGATTTTAATTTTGTCTGATAAATGCAAATTTACAAGTAAATCCAATTTGGTGTTAGGTGTTAACTGCCGATGGTGAATACCGACGGCTACGTGCTAGTAGCACGACAATTACTTGCTGACAACTTACAGGTCGGATTGGTACTTCAAATATAATTTTGTGACATGATGTGGCATTTTTTTGAAATTAGTTTTTATTATTTTGGGCATAACTCAATTCAAAGCATGAATCCCCCTGAAAGTAAATTAACTTGAAAGGGTTCATACATACTCCAAAGAACCAAGTGAACTTTAGACAAATGAAAAAATCATGCATTGAATTGATTTTTGTCAAAAAAGAAAAACTACTGCAAAAAATGTTATAAGATGACATCATATAATATCTACTTATTTATTTGAGAATACCGGTTATATCTTTAAGTTATCAACTAGCATCAATTTGCATCCATATTGACATCAACTGGTTGCAGGCCGATAACACCCTTTGTTGGTTGGTTACCGATCGATAACCACTTACTTACTGATTGGGAACTATCCGACACTTGGTTTCTAATTGGTAACCGCCTAGCTACCAAATAGTGGTTGGTTATCAGTCAGTAATCGCCTATTTACCGATTGGAAACCACCTAATTACCTACCGACTAGAGTAATTTGGTCTATTGTATTTAATTTGGGACACCATCATTTATGTCATCATGGCATTTATACCCCAACTTTTTTCGGCAAAAATCAATCCACACACTATTTTTATGGCATATTGCTTAATTATCCCAAAAATCAACGAGTTTTTACTTCCAGGCTGTTGTCTGCCCTTATCCCTCAATAGACTTTATCATATATAACAGGGCAAGTTTTATAATCCTCCAAGAGTTAAGGTTGCTTTTTTCATTTTTGATTTTTAAATCTGGAAAATTAAAAATTCTTTTCCCTGAAAAAAAAATTAAGAAATGTGCTGTCTTTCTTTGTTAGAAGAAAAAAAAATCTTATGGTAGTCAAATTCCTTTAAAGATTAAACTTTGGAATCATCTAAAACACTACACGTTTAGGATTTTGCTTTCCAAATCCCCTTGCAAATCCGTGCGTGAGCTCAGACACTTCCTCAAGGTCCAAGCTACGGAAGCCGTCCCTCAAGTTTTAAATAATATAAGGGAGAGTTTGACATCTTAGCTCAAACTCAAATTTTTTAACTTAGTTTTTATCTTTTTTTGAAACAGTTTTTTGTCTTTTTTATAAAAGTTTTTTTGTCTTTTCTAAAAATTCAAAAAAATTACTATTTAAACTTAAAAATTTCAGCTCAAACTCATTCACCAAACACCTCCTAAGTTTTAACATGCACTTTCTGCGTGCTTATATTTTTCAGAGGGAGGTGGAAGCAAGGATCACAAATTCAAGTTGTTTGGTGTGTTGCTATTTTCTATTCGTGGTTCCTATAGTATTATATGGAGTTATGTCGTTCTTCTTAATAGAAGTTAGACTTTTACTGGTCCTCTCCTGACAAGGTGTTAAATCTTTTCTTATTTTTGATCCAAAATTTTTTTCCCGCTGCGTAATTTTTTTTAAATAACAAAATCCAAAAAAAAAAAAAAAAGAAAGAAGAAAGAATACCACAACAAAACAAAATTGTGATATACAGAAATGAGAAAAATCTTTAGACGTACTAAACCAAGCTCTACCACAATTTCAAACATTTTGGAACGGATCAGAAACCATAGATTTCAACGAAAATAAATAACTAGATATGAACGAAAGCATAGAAGGCTAATATTACCATATCAGGACGGAGAACATCGGTGAGAGGCGGAGGCGGGGGCGGAGGCTCCTCACCAAAGACATTTCTGAACGCCGCTGCTCGATTCAGGGTATGAAAAGGCCGAGAAGAAGTTCCAGATGGAAAATCATTGATTTCGGCCATTAATTTTGAAGAGTTGAGGACGGAAATTGAAGCAGTTTGGACAAGTAAACCGTAGGAAAGAGTAGCAGAGATACAAAAATACAAGATCACCAGCGAAAAAGAAATTTCCAATCTCTTTTTCAGCTTTCAGCTCTTGAATGCTACTCCCAAGACGACAACTTATGTGCAATTTTGGCATTCAAAAGCTTCGTGGACCGACCCGTGTGAGGACCACCTTAGGTTTTTTTTTTTTTTTTTTTTAATTGTACAATTTTCTTTAGTCGTTGGTGGGGCTTATTTTTGAATACCGTGCACGCTGCTTACAATACCGTGCACGCAACTAGTGTAGTCCGGGTGCATCCATCTTTTATTTTTGTTTTCATTATTTTTTATTCTTTTATTTTTTGTTATTTACATTTTTTTTTTTTTATAAATTGTTAAAATAGTTCATGAATTTTTTTAAAGAGGATACTGTTTGATCTTCAAACTTTTTTTTTTTATTGATTGATCCTTTAATTCCTGAAATAATATATAAGCTAGTCCTTTTTACTAATGGATGTCTAAAAACTCCCCCTTCTCGTTAAATGATATGAATTTACAACGAAAAGACTAAATTACCACTAATATCAACTAAACAATTTATTAAAAAAAAAATAATTGTCATTTCCCCTAAAAAAATATAGCAAAAAATGTCCCCAAACTTTTGGTGAGGGTGTTCGATTGGTATTATTATTATTTTATTATATTTTATTTTTTTTTGGGATTGGTTGGTCCCCAATTCATGAAAAAAGGATATAAGTTGTTCCTTCCACTAAAGGACATCTAAAAACAACCTCTTTTTAGTTAAATCACCAATATTTATGTTGAAAAGACTAAATAATCCCTAAAAAAATCCATTACTCACTTTTTCAAAATTAAAAAAGTTATTTGGAAAAAAAAAAAAAAAAAAAAAAAAAAAAACACTAAGGTGGGAAAACCCACTCCTCCTCGTGACTTCACCCATCCTCTTCTCTCTCCGGCCAAGAACCAGACCATTTCTCTTGTCTCCTTCACTCAACCTAAGAAATAAAAAATTCATAGTGCCATATCTGATGGAACACCAAAAAGGGCTTGCGATCTCGCACAGAGGCAATGTTGTTGGGGAGGCTTGCAACATCGCGGACAAGGATAACGGGCATGAGTCGAGTCAAAAATATATTCCAATAGAAGCGTACACCAAAATATTTTCAAGATAAATTAAATTTTAGTAGGGCTATATGAGAATTTGTAATTTTAGTGTGTTTATGTGAGAATTTTTAATTTTAATGGGGGCAAACATAAAATTATAAACATAGAATTAATTCTAGTAGGGATTACGTGAGTATTTTTAATTTTTAATGGGGCAAAAAAGAAACTATATGAGAACTTTTAATTTTAGTGTGGTTAGATTGTAATAATTAAAAAAAATTGGGATAAATTTAAATGAACAAAAGATTTTAGCGGGGCTAATAATAACAAGTTCTAATTTTTAGAAAAATAAAATGAAATTTTTAAATTTTTAGGGGGGCTATATGTAAAATTTTATCAACTACATACATAAAAACTTAATTAATAAAAGTTAAGGGGGGCTTAAGCCCCTCTACATGCCCATATGCCTCCGTCCCTAACTCCACCATTGTTCACGGGGCCATGGTTCACAGAGATTGTCGACAACATATTTGAGTTTAGAAATCGGTCTGATCTGGTTTCAAACCGCTTTGAAACAGTTCTTATGTGGAACCGAATCAACGGTTTAAAAACCGCCGAATTGGTTTGGTTTGGCAGTTTATGGTTTTTCTTACACAGCCCTATTAGCTATCTTAGCTATAGCATCCTGAATTTTTTAATTAATTTTAAATTACTTTTAATCCATATACTTAGGATGTGAAAAAATATGAATTGTCTTGTAAGTGATATTACATATGATGTGAAATTTGTAATTTGTAATTGTTAAATTTATATTAAGTAATTGATTCACATGTAATTTTTTTAGAATATCTATCAGGTGATATTGTTTGTATATTTAGATCAGATATACAAACATATATTATTTATATATAATAGGGTCACTCCTAGATCTTTCTTAAAATAAGATCTTATTTGTATATTGATTTAAAGGATATGTATTCTTAAATAATATTATATTTAAATTATTTGATTAATATAACATAATCCAAGTTATATTACAAATGACAAATGAGAGAAATGTCATGTAGAATTCCCTCCTTAAAAGATGCATACATATAATTTTATAGTTGTCGACCCCAACTAATTAACCCCTACCTAAATTTTAAAGGGAAAAACAATAATCCAGAATGGTTAGTCTAATCCTCGAACAGTCCGCCGGAAAGACTTTAAGCCATTGACTTCCGACCACGACCACCTATCTTGAATTTTTTATTCAAGATTCATTTGCCATTACACGCTTTTAGACCTTGCACCCATTATTAACTCCGCAGAGCATTTTGAAGTCTGCAAGAGTGGGTCCCATTGCTGGGACCTACCTCAATTTCTCAACGCGGAGTTGAGAAATCTATTGTGGCTCGTCTGACTCATCCCTGGTGGAGTTAAATTTTTCTAATTTATTATTTTCTTTTTTCTAAAGTTAATAAAAATTTTAATTAATTTTTAAAAAATTGGTAACTATAATATAAAAAATTTAGTTACAATCGGTTTAGTTAACGCAAACAAATGACAGAGTTCTGGCTATTAGACTCCGGAGCATAGAAGCTTCACACGACTCCTCAACTCATAATTACAAACAACAAAAACAAAAGGCTATAACAACTTTGAAGTGGAGCTACAGTTATATTAGCCCCGTGTTGGATGGAAATTCCAATAAATAACATATTTATGAAGATAAAAATAAACAACATGATTTTAGAATATTTGAAGTATGGAAGACGTAATAGTAAATTAAAAAATTTATAAAATTTATAATTTTTTTATTAAAAAATAGATAATTCTTTTATCTAATAAATTAACATTTATTCTTATTTATTTTACATATGTTTAAAACTTGCTATTTTTTTTTGAATAAAATATCATTTCATTAAGCAATAGCATCAAAAGAAGCAACATTGGAGACTATAATAGGAGTCTCACTAATCCACATATTGGTACACTTAGTATTAATACCGAATCTAGCTAAAAGATGAGCAACAAGATTAGCACTACGGCGTATGTGATGGATACCTGTACTCTGCATCTGGACCAGTAATTGTTTGACATCCTCCAAAATCAGACCTTCCATAGACAATTCACAATTGTCCCCAACAGCTGACACCACATTGATTGCGTCAGTTTCCACCACAATGGGACCCGGATTTAAGTCCTTGGTGAAAACCAAACCTTCACGAAGGGCTATACACTCAGCCAAAAAGGGGGAAAGGAACCTTCTACTGATTTAGCAACAGCACCCAAAATAATCCCTTTTTCATCACGGAGAACAGCAACTATGCTAATATGGTCCACTTCTGGTAGAACCGATGCATCGACATTTAGCTTTAAAAAACCTGATTGAGGAGGTAACCAAACCTCTGAGCCTACAGCCTGTACTTGGGCCGGAACACGATTCAGAGCCTGCCATTCGCCAAAACTGGCAATACTCAAATCAAGGATGGTGTGCGGATCTCCATTCTCTCCACCATGAACAACCTTATTCCTCTCATACCACAATTTCCAAGCTAACCAACAAATCAGAGCAAATTCCTCCATAGGGATTTCTGACTTCAGCTTTCTTAGAAGATCTGCAAAAGGGAGGAACCTCCTATTCTCTACCACCTTCCAAAACCGAGACATCCTCCAAACCGCTTGCGACGTTGGGCATTTGAAAATTGCATGTGACGTAGATTCCATCTCCTCTTTACATCTTGGGCAAACACCATCACAATCGATACCTCTAGATTTCAAAGAAACCATCGTAGGAAGAATCTCATGAAATGCACACCAAAACTTGCTATTTACTTTAGAAGAAAATGTTATAGCATATCGATAAAAGTTATATATATATATAAAAGGTAATTGCACATTTTCAAAACGATTAAAATAGATAATATTTTGCGAATAAATGTTTTTTTTTTAATCAAGAGTAAGTAAATTAATTGTTTTTTTATTAAAAAATAAATAATTCAATTATCTAGTAAATTAACATTTATTCTTATTTATTTTACAAATGTTTAAAACTTGCTATTTATTTAAGTTCTTGATTTTTCAATTATGTGTAGTGATTATGTTAGTATGTGAAGTTTTTGTTCATATCATTTTTGTTGTTATACTACAGTGTATGAATCTTCATTTATATCCATTAAAAATAGTGACCTTGACATCTTGCTTATGTTATATTTTTTTGTGTAATGTTAATTTTTTTTAATTTTTAATGGAGAAAATTACAAAATCAACAAGGAAAGAGCACCTTGGCGGCACGTTTCAATGAGAATGATTATCTCGAGTAGGGAAAACAATTATGGTATGTTTATTTACCTATAATCGGAATGATCATGAATCGGAGTGGGTAGGATTCGGAGTGGGCTGGATTCGGAGTCAGAATATGCTGTTTACTTAGGTTCCAGGAATCGGAGTTGAAATCATTGTCAATCTCATTCAAGCGTTTACTTGGAACAGGAATCGGAGTCAGTTGCTGTAAATTTATTTATACACCCCTTTATTTATTGTGTTTTCAAAAATTAAAAAAATGATTAATTTTTTTATTTATTAAGGCAACAAAATTAAATTGTGTAATTTTTTGTTTAAAAAAATTTAAAAGAGAAAAAAATTAATTAAAATAAGTGAAGGATAAGTGAATAAGCATTAAAAAATCAGGGTTATTTTTATTTTTTTTACTTTTCCTTTTCAATCCTCAAATAAGAAACTAAAATTGAGGGCAAAATAGTAACTTAACTTTAATATCAGGAGTGGGAATGCTAATCCGATGGGGGGTTTGGGATTGTCAATCCCCTTATTCAATCCCAAATTAGTGTGGACCCCATATAATTTCACTCATATTCCAAGATAAAAATAGGTAAGTAAATATACGGTTGATTCTCATTCCCTATTCCGATTCTTTATTCTTGTAAAGTAAACGGGCCATTAGTACTAGGCCCTAAATGGCATTGAGGTCATAAAAATGAACAAAACACGTAAGAAATAAAGCAAAAAATTGATCAAGAGCATGTAGGACTAGAATAAAAGTCAATAATGTAAAGAATTCTATAGTTGAAGGTTTCATATGGCGAGGATCCCCCGTATTTTTTTCTTTATGTTTTTATTTTATTTTAATTTTTTGGAAGGCCCACAAATCTTTCTCTCCATTTCTCTTTCTCTCACTATCTCTTTCTCTCTTTCTCTCTCTAATTATTTTTCAAGCTGGTTGAAATCCTCCAGCATGCGCCTAGGTGCACTCAAGTTTTTAAGGTGAGTTAGAAGAATATTACTTTTGAAGGGTCGGTCTTCAAACAAATTAATTTTCATGGAACAAAGGAACTAACTTTTTCGATGATCACTTTCTAATACTCTCATAGGGTTGTAAGTTTTTGTTATACAAAAATAGTATTGTTCAAGCCGCCAATGAAAAAGGAAAAAAAGGAAATGGATGAATAACTAGATTTGTAAATACCACTAGACTTAAATTTACACCAAAATTTCCCATTTTTAAACAGCATCATGTACACATAATTCTTGAATGGCTTGTGAATTGTTTGGATTATAGATTTGAACTCCAAAAAAAAAAAAAAAAAAAAAAATTCAAAATTTTGTGAGAGAAGACCCTGTAGAGAAGTTTAAATTGTGGTTTCAAATAATAGATCCAAATGGGGGCCAGTGTGCTCAATTTTCGCTACCAATTTGTCGACTTTTGTCTCTTTTCCAAAAAAAAAAAATAATAATAATTATTAAATAAAAGAACTGAATTGACTCAATTTGTTGAAACAATAGTTTTTGATCTTTGCATTTACTTTTCTTCTTAGTTTTCCCTTGATTTTTGGTTCCCTCAGCTTTAGCTTCTTTGACTTCAGCATTTTTTTTTTTTTTTTAAAAGACAAGAGAAGCCTGAATTTTGTAAGTTTTATACGCTGTTATCAACTTATAAAAACTACACAATGAGTACACCTAAGCCCTGAAAATTGAAAATAGATTGAACAAAGGATTGTGAGTGTTAATTTAATAATTCATCCCAAAACCTCAAGCCGTTCGAAAAGTAGGTTAACAATAATATCATATTCAAATTGTGAGTAACTTTTTTATTGGTCCTACAAGATAAAATGTGATTATGGATGCATACTTTGTGGCGGCATATACCTTTTTTTGGACGGAATATACTCTCTGCAAACTATAATTTTCTCTTGCTTTCTAATATATATTTTACTTTTCATGTGTAGGCAATATGCGAAGTAGAATAGTTTTGAAGAGTACCTATGTTTGTTTTGCCCTATTTGCTCCTCTCCAAAATTTAGTATATTTGGGTCCATGGTGGAGTATTCACTATTCACTTGACATTTATGGACACAAGTTGAAAGTCTCTCTAATATTGTTTGCTTGTCTCTTATCCATTGACTCCTTCCCCTGTCTGTAGAGTTAAAGATTTTCTTTTCGACTTTGGAGTCGTAATTTCGTGGTTTCCTTTATCAATTTCAGTTTTCCATTTTATTTTTGTCTTTTTTTGTTTTTTGGTTTTTAAACCTTTTATCAAATAAGGGGAGAAATGAATTAAGGTATATAATTCAAAGGACATTCGCGAAACTAATTGTTCCTTTTATGCTAAATTGAGACAGATCGAATTATTCAAGCTAATAATTTTCTATCTTCTTGTTTAATTTTGTTTTAAGTTTTCCGTTGATTTTCGGTTCCCTTCGCTTAGCTTCTTTGGAATCCACATTTTTTCTTGCTCTGCTATCGACTACTAAATATTTTTGTCTTATGTTCTGTTACTTTTTGAGAAAAAAGAGAGAAAAGAAAGAACATAGATAGACAAGTGGTGGAAAAGGTTTTGGATATAGAGAGATTAAGAAAGGTAAAACGAGTTTATTAAGTATGTAGTGCTAAAATTATTAATGAATTATTCACCCTCTCCTTTAAATGTAGGTCATTTTAGTGAACTACATAAACTTTTTTTTTCCCCCTTTCCGTTTTCGGTTAATTTTTGTTTTAGTTAAATTTTTTGGCTGCCTTTTAATATGGGTATGTTTTTCCCAACAGGCCGTATAAGAAATAATTAAAATTTTCGAACAAAAAAAAATAATTAAAATAGCCACTCCATGGAGAAACAAAAGAGTACCAATCTCTTGTGGGTGCACTAATTTGTATTGCTGAACTTCAAACAAATGTTTTCAGTAAAAAAAAACAAAACAAAACAAGAAACAAAAAACAAAAAACAAAAACAAAATATTAAGGGAAAAAAAAAAAACAAAATAAACAAAAACAAAACCAAAAAAAAGAGGACAAAGGGAAAAGAAGAACTTCAACCTAATGCAGGATTGGTTCATAATCAGATAAATATTGATTTTCACAATTTTCAATGAAAAGTGTAGTAGTAAATGATAAATTATCACATAAATTTTTGGATATTTAATATCGATAGAGTATCCATAACATATCAATTTTAATATTATTTTAATTTATCTTTTCATATAGTAAAATTACTGATTTTTTTTTAATTCATGTACAATTTTTATATTTGAAGAGATAGTTAATAGAGATTAAGAGACACATATATGGCATATCCATAATTACTTAGAAAAATACTCGAAAGTCATATCTTGGTATCGATATTGTTTACACTAATAAAGTATTGCAAATACTTTTGAACATCTTAAAAGCTCCTTTTAGTTTTAATATTTTCTTATCATTATAAAACAAATAATGTAGATTATTTATTATATTATGATCACTTTTTATCATGCAAATTTATCATATATTTAGTTTTTTAATATAGAGTTTCATTTAATGTATATATTATTTACTATTTTAGTGTTTCATGAAATTTAATTTAAAATTTTAGTATCTAAAAATAGATTTTTATATTTTACGTCAATTTCTACCGATATCGATATTTCTGTAAAATTTAATTACCGATATTTTATCGTTATTTTCATACTTGGTTCCCTGTCATATTGTCGTACAAAATTTCATATGAACGGTAATAGATTAACCCTCAATAGCCAGTTGGAGGCCTTGACTACTGCCTGGAAAAAAATTAAAAAAGTGCTGACTTGACAACTTGCAATCCTCAACATTTGTTCTCTACCCAACACATGGGTGAAAATTTGATGCCTCTGATGGACCCTAGACGATACCTTTATATCTCTTTAGCATAAATAAAAAGGGTAAATTGCTTTCGTTCACCCTTCATGTTTGCCACGTGGCTAGTCTTGATATTCTTTAGAAAATTTTTTTACCCTTTTTCTTTTATACTTTGTTTTGCTTGTTTACAAGCACGTGTTGTTAACTAATTTATTTATTATATAGGGTAATACTTCGGTCCATCACCTCTAAATTGAAGAATGAAAAATTCAATTTTTCCTAACTGTCAATGATATCTCAACGACCTAAATACATCCAAGGACACCTATAATTTAGGTAAGCGCAGATGCAATTATTTAGCCAGTTACCTCTATGTTTAACAATTTTTGACAGTAAATAACATCTTGTCAGAATAACTAATTGCATCAATGTAAACGGTAACATATTCTTATTTGCATCATGAAAGAGTTGTGTACAATTGACATCCAAACTTTCATTTTGATTTTGTGGTTCCGCATAGCACGCAAGGCTTGAATGCCTCAACATATAAGGAAAGTAAAAGTCCTACAAATAAAACGCTAAATAGATCATTGTGCTAATTGCAACATCTATCATCAAAGGGACAATCATTTCGACAAGAGAAATGTAACGACCCGTCTAGCACAGGCCGTTACCTTACATACGTACATACATACATGCATACAGAACTTATTTAACGTAC
>JAFMPE010111217.1:0-12483 GCA_024759925.1 Ficus religiosa | reverse complement strand
AAAAAAAAAAAAAATTACTGGTTTTGAATATGAGATTTAAGATCCTGAAATATTATTTTCACATGTTGAACTAGTCCCGGTGGAATTTATTGTTAGATAAGGAAATAACCCTTTTAGTACACAATTACAAGATTCTCATCTCATGATTTGGATTTTTGTACTGAAATGACTTTTTACACAAGTACTAAAATACTGCCCATATACTAATTGACGAAACTTGATGCATTTTGATACTAGTTTTATTTGAAAAATGTTGCATCTAATACTTTAGGCCTAACATTGGTGGGCCTGGTCATATGTGGTTGGAACCACTTTCAGCTGAATCGGACTAGCCCAGCAAAGCTTGTTTCCCTTGGTAAATTCAACCAAATTGGTTACCATACCATGGAGAGAGATCCACATTCAGAAGCAAATTCATGCCGTGATTAAGTTAGCAGAGATAGAAATGAAAAATGGCGTTAGAGCAATTAATTGTTTCAAACTGAAGAAATAAAAGAGCAATTACGAGTTGCGCTTAGCATTTAAAGGTTGCTTTTTCATTCGTAGATGTTTGCAAACTTATCTCATCAATCAATTTATAAAAATTGCTTATATCAACACGTAACGTGAGTAGCGAGGGAGTGTAAAAAAAAAAAAAATCGCTAGAGGGATTATGAAAAAATTAGAAACAATTTTATATTAATTAGGCATATTCATACATTTTAATTATTGAGTTTGGACGTGATTATAATTTATTAATAAAGTATGGAGTACAACTGAAATTCTATACAAATTTTATGAATAAAATCAAAATTTTAAGTTATGAATGAGACATAGATCTCTATTTACTGAATTATGACCTTTTTTTTTTTTTTTTTAAATTACAGATGAGTTAATATCAAAAAGCTTATTAAAAAAAATCGGTAAACTCTAGTATTAATCCTCGTTTGTGATTGCAAGTATATCCTAATGATAATTTTATATCTGAAATGCAAAATTTGAATTTCTATTTTTAAGTTAAAAAAATTAATTTGTTAAAAAACAAACAAAAAAAAAGGACAACGACTTTCAAGGCTAAAATGTTAGCAATGAATGCTTAAGACTTTAATGATAGATGTTTCAATTGCACTCAACTTTATCTCTAAAGTCAAATGCTGGAGGGGCGGACATGGATGAATTCACCTTAAATTCCCTACATCACATCGGGCCACTCCATTATTAATCATTTTTTTCAAAACTATTTAGTACTTTGTTATTTTCACAATGTAAAAAGTGTGCTATATTAAAATATCAGAGTAAGTTTCCTGGAAAATAATAACAAATTAACAAAAGCTGGACCTTACAATATTCTCTTTTTTACACTGTGTTGTTGAACTTTTTAAGGCTTTTCTTGTCGCTTATTCATGGAATATTATTACTTTAGCTAAACCCTAAACATAGCCTGTAGTTAGAGTCACTTATAGAGCTGCCAAAACCAGTAAAAAGTCAAAAACTTGGGGACAAAAAATTCATGTATTCCCATCACACTTTATTGATGCACAGTAAAGGGGCAAAAAAAAAAAAACTAAAATATCAAAAAAAGAAAAAAAAATATTGGTTGTTCGTTTTAGCATTTTGAACTTTAAGGGTCCGTTTCGTGAATGAGTTTGAGTTGAAAATTTTAAGTTTTAATAGTAATTTTTGTTGACCTTTTAGAAAAGATAAAAAACTTTTTCAGAAAAAACAAAAAACTTTTTCAGAAAAAGACAAAAACTAAGATAGAAATTTTGAGTTTGAACTCAAATCTCAAACAAAGCTTTAGATTATTTTTATGTTATCTCTTTAATTTTGAAATATCTCACTTTACCTTTTAAATTTTAAATAGGGCATTTGACATTCAATCTCAAACCAAAATTTTCATCTCAATTTTTATCTTTTTCTGAAGAAGTTTTTTGTCTTTTCTAAAAAGTCAACAAAAATTACTATTGAAACTTAAAATTTCCAACTCAAACCATTCACCAGACGGACCCTTAAGTCTTATTTATCTGTTTTCCACCAGAATATCAACTGAAAACAGACGGGAACTTGAATTAAATTTAATTAGTTATTCTTTTTCTATTTGTTTGTAATAAAAATCCAAAGAGAATGCGTGTGGTAAGATTGACTCTAATTTTTTTTCCCATTTTTCAACTTGAATTCTAATAAAAGTAGTTAAGTGAGATAAATTCAAAATTTACGAGGATTAAATATGAGTTTTTAAATTTTAAAAAATAAAATGAGAATTATCATAAAATTTTAAGTGATAAAAATGAGAATAATCCAAAAGATTAAAAAGAAAAGTAAGAAATTATAAACGTTGAAAAAGATACTTAGGCTTCACCTTAGGACTAAAGCATATGGTCCTTATCAGATTGCACTTAAGTAGAAGCCCAAACTAATATCTCTAGTGGCCTCTTGGATTTCCTTTTTTTTTTTTTTTTTAATTGTATTATTGAACTAGAAAAGGAACCAAAACCAAGTGGGTTTCTTTTCTTCTTCTTCTTCTTCACAAAAGCAGGAAGGGACTGTAAAGTAAAACATGCCAAATTAGCTAATAAGTTGTAGATTCATTTTTTACGGCTGAGAATTGTACTCTGGCAAAAAAAAATTGAAAATTGAAAATTGAATATACTTGTCCATCGGCATTGAACTGAAAACTACCAAACATATATTCTTATTAGCAGATTCCAAAACAGGACTATTAGTGCAGTGCAGGCACATATCTGAACCCTGCTGTTTCTTCACTTTTGGACCGCTACATAGAAAAATCACCTTCCAATATCATATCCTACTGCGGTTAGATATTCTGAGTCGCATTCAGCACCTAACTTGAATATCCAATATTTGATGCAAATGTTGTTTTTGTTTTTGTTTTTTTTTTTTTGAGACACCAATCCATGGGTTTTGTAACAAGTTAAAAAAAAAAAAAAAAGAAAGGAAATTATTCTAATAAAATTCAAACTCTTAATGTATTACGGTGTGTTTGGATAATGAGTTTGAACATGATTTATTTTTTCTTTTAACCAAAATTTATTAGCATTATTCTTATTTATGTTCCTATGAATTTTGAAATTGTTCTCATTTTGTCTTATGAACGGTAAAAACTCCTGTTTTATCTATAAAATTTTGAATTACTCCCAAAGTTTGACCTCTTTTATTAGAATTTTGGGAAAAAAAAAAATACAGATGGGAAAAGAGGAAAATTAGTTTAACTAAACCCCTTATATTAGGTTTTCTGTTAAAAAGAAACCGAAAAAAACTACATGATCACACCTAACTTCATTTTTTCCTGCCTATTATTAAAAGAAATTCTTCCTGAACATATTTTAAGTGTGATTGAATTCAAAATTCACGAGGCAAAGTGAGTTTTTAAAGTTTAGAGAAAATGAAATGATCCTAAAATTTAGGAAAAATCCTGTTTTTTAAAAATGTTAATGTGATAAAATATTGTAACGTAAAAGGCAGCAAAATAAGGACTCAAAAAGGTTTTCCTCGAACACGATTAATGCTCATCCTAAAGTGTTTTCTTACCAATATTGCCGAAAACTATTTAATATATGAATATCAAGCTAGAGCATTACTTTACCGACTTTAACCTTACTTTTTTTCACCAAAAAAAAAAAATAATAATAATAAATAAAACTTTAACTGTACTTAACTCTATTGAGTTGATCCTTTATGAGCACTAATTATTTCGTTTTTGTTTTTTGTTTTTTATATTTTAAAGTAGCTTTATCATTTTTGTCTTCAAAGTAAAAGCGGGGGGAAAAAAAAAAGCAGGAGCACATCCTGTCTAGGTTGTCCTGTTCACGAGGAGTTTAATTAATGTTATCATCTGGTATGGAATTAAACATAGTATTTTTGTCCGAATGCTTTTGCTACGTAGACCCACAAGATAATGGGTGCAATTGGATCATTAATAATAATAATAATATTATTATTACTTAGTAACGTTTAATAACGTGTAAAACTATCAAGGGTTAATGAGTAGGACACATAAATTAGTGGTGTCATTTCAATAAATTTTCCCACATGTCATGTTTTCTGATTGAACCATATCCATCTCATTATCCAAAAATGGGTTCCCATCATTAACTGTTTTGACACCTGATCTAATTAATCTTTTTCCCCTTGCTAGTTGCATCATATTATCTGTTTCTTCTAATTATTGTATATCTTATCCACTACATAATTTTAAAATTGTTAGATCATATCAAAACGACCATAAATGTCATAATTAATAAATATATACATAAAAGTTACCGTAAAAGCCTCAAGGCGATTTTTGTAGAAATTACCCCCTTGTGAGGTTTGAACAGCTTTTGCAAACGTGATTTGTGTAAATATGAAAACTGTATCTATAAATATTATATATATATATATATATAACGACGTTGAGGAAGAATACAAGCATGCAGCTGAGCCACGACCAAAAAGCTGAGAAAAACTACAAAAATCATCAGTGGCCAAGAAAAAAAAAAAACAAAAACAAAAAAACAAAACAAAAAAGGGGGGCAAAGGAAAGACCAGCCAATTGTCGCTATATGAAATATTCTAACACATACATATATATATATATATAATATGTGATATATATATCCGGTGTTGGTGGACAGGACCGGACCCACGAGCCACCAGCAAGCATGTTCCTAATTGGTTTGGATATGTATCTTTCATCTGTAGTTCAGAGCACAACACACAAACACAAACACGAACACGAAAAAGCAAATAATTAAAGGGGGTGTGCGCGCGCGGTGGACAAGCATTATCACAACAGCAACGTTGCACCGATAAGATTGTTTCTTTTTCTTTTTCTTTTTCTTTTTCTTTTTCTTTTTCTTTTACATTTTCTTTACATTTTTTTTTTTCGAGTCAGATTTATTAAAGAAAATAAAGACTTATAAGCAGGCATGGGGTCGAGACATGGCTGCGCGTGTAAAGCATTATGCATATATAGTAGCAATGAATTGTTTTAAAAAGGCCTAAAAGGGGCTCTAGAGAATTTGCCACTAAGTTTTGGCCACCACATTATATGGATTATGGTCCCTTAGCCACAATCCCTTATATTTAACATGATATTGGTGGCCATTAACTACACACACACACACACACATATATATACTATAAATAAAGATTCTCACGACTTTATTAAGAGAAAGATACGTGATATATCTCTACATATATTTGGGTTTTGGGTGGATACTAGATATGTTTCATCAATTCTAATGATAATTAGTTAGGTTTGTGGATCTATGTGGGGTACTGATCTATTTGTATGCTTAAATTTTGCATGGTTAAAGTTTGGGCAGAAGTAACTACGGTACAATATTCAATATTTTTTGGTAGCTAGCTAGTATCATGCGAATAATAATTAGGTTTTGAATATGATGGATTAATTGATCTATATTGTTAAAAATTTGATCAATTATTTTTAATTAGGTAGGACTTCACGGTACAAAATTTAGACAGTGAAAACGATCTTTTTTAATCATCCTCCAACGTTTAAAAAAAACTAAACGGTTCAACCAGATTTAACTAGAGTTGTAATTAAGGTAGGCCATTCATGCAACTATTTTTAAGATTCTTTATTTTGAATATTTATCAGTTCCAAATTGTTCAACATAATTTAACAGCATATTATATGATATAATCACTTCAACAAATATAACAATAATAATAATGATGACGATGATGCAACTATATGTTGAAATATTTGTGAAAAGTCTCAATTCAAACAATAAGCTGAGTGTGTGATTAATTCGACTGATTATTTTGTCTTAATGAAAATGTTGAATATTCACTTAGAGGGATTAATAACCCATTATTTTTTTTCCTCTTTTTTATATCTTTTAATAAAATCAAGTATTATATTACAGTTAAATTATATCTGTAGGTGCAATCAACAATTAGTTGTTTATACTATAAAAGAGTTTCGTTGAAACTTTATGCTTTTATGAAGACAGATTCCTTTCTCATTGCTCTACATTTATTATTTCATTTCATTGAGATCCATCCTTTTCTTTTAATGCTAAATTAATGCAAATGGGGGCGGGCCTTTTCATATCGTATCATGGCAAATATAATATTTTGTCTCCAACACCTATATTAATTGCTACCTAAAACATTAAAAAAGCAATCAGATTTAAGTTCCATGTAATCTTCTTATCGGTCAACTTTGAAATATAATACCCCTCCTAAGAAATAAAATGGTCAGAAACCGACTAGTACTACATTTCCTAAAATATTTAAAAACTCATCATTTTTTTCAGGAATAGTGGGACCCTCAACATCATTTTTTCAATCAGTTTCTTTCACCGAATTCTCCTTCCATATTTTCTCACCTCTAGACCAGGACTAGCATTAAATTGTTGGTAGTTAAGACTCAGTTTATACGCGCATATTAGGGGAATTTTGTTGGTATTTAGTGGAGTCTAGAAATCCAACTAGAATGATAGAAAATGGAATCTATTTTATTTTACAACCAATTAAAAAAAAAAACCAAAAAGAAAAAAAACATTGTGAAGCATTACTAGTCAGAAAAGAAATGGTAGAGAAAATAAAAAATAAAAAATAAAAATCCACCGCTAAATTAATCTGAGCCAGTGCACGTGCCTAACCACATACATCCTGGCGTGTAAGGCAAAACCTTTGTTCAGAAAAACTACCAACCTTACCTCCACGACTGTATTCCATCTTTGCCTCCAAAATATATGTTATATGTCCATTTACTTTTTCTTATTTTGTTTTGTTTTTATTTTTCACTATTCTTTGATTGAAGAGCTTTCTCTTTAGTCAAAAGCGTCTTGGGACCCTCGCTCCCATCATCTTCTTTTAATATTATATGTGACATGTAAATAATAATCCAGAGAATTGTTTAATCCCAGAATCACTAAATAAACTATAAAATTTACAAAACAATTTCTCTTTTGATTATTGTTCCAACTGTAAAGCAAACCCACATAGGATACTGAAAGTAAACAAAAGAAGAGACCAAAAAAAAGAAAAAAAATAAATAAATAAAAGTGACAATGTACACATTTTCAGATCCCTATCTCCATCTTCTCCAACTCCTTGCTTCTTCTAACACTTGGTAAAACCAAAAGAAAAAAACCACCAAACAAATCCCACACAAAAAAAAAAAAAAAAAAGGAAAAAAGAAACTTCACCAAACATGCCTTCAAGGCCATTCCCTGCAAACCCAAGCTCTCCAACAACAACAATTCCTAGGCCACCAAGTTTCTTGACCAAAACCAGAGTGTTGTTCTTGGCTCTCACAATCTCAGCTTCTCTAGTTATTCTAGCCTCAATTCTCTACTTTCTTTACCATCTCTGGCACTCCCTTGTCCACAGGGCTAAAACCATTCCTTTTGATTCCAGTGCACCTCTCAAGCTCGAAAGATTCTCGTACAAAGAGCTAAAGATTGCCACCAACGATTTTGATGTCTCCAATGTTGTCGGAAAAGGCGGTTCGGGGACTGTCTTTAGAGGCATACTGAGAAGTGGGAAGTTTATAGCCATTAAGAGGCTTGACACTCTGTCTTTGCAGACAGAGAGGGAGTTTCAGAACGAGCTGCAGATTCTTGGTGGGCTGAGATCACCGTTTTTGGTGACCCTTTTGGGATATTGTGTGGAGAAGAACAACAGAATCCTTGTTTATGAGTACATGCCTAACAAGAGCCTGCAAGAGTCGCTTTTCAGAGACGGCAGTTCGAGTTTGAGTTGGGAGAGAAGGTTTGAGGTCATTTTGGACGTGGCTAGAGCGCTTGAGTTTCTGCATTTGGGCTGTGATCCGCCTGTGATTCACGGAGACATTAAGCCGAGTAATGTTTTGCTGGATTTCGATCACCGAGCCAAGATTTCGGATTTCGGGTTGTCGAGGATTAAGGTGGAGGGGGAGTTTGGTGTTGACATGTTTAGTCAGGACTTGGGGAAGAGTCAGGAGCTGTGGAAAAGCCAAGAGCTTTCTGGGAACTTGACCGCTGATCAGACTCCAACAGTTAGTACTGCTACTCCGGTGGAGAGTAGTCCTCATGAGGTAGATTTCGCTCTTGCCTTGCAAGCTTCTTCTTCGTCGAAAAATAGTAGAACTTGTTATAATGTTAAAGCTTTGAACTTGAATTCTGTGAATTATAATGCTAATATAGCAAGTGAGAGTGATGTGATTAGGAGTGGTGGTAATCATAATGCGAAAGGGAAGGAAGTTTCGAGTGTCGATTTCAGTGGGGACGATTGGAACCATAGATTTGTTCCTTATGATGACGAGCCTTGTAGTGTTGATCATAGTAAGGAGTTTAATTCCAACAACACTTGTTCCCCTGTTGACGAGGCTTTGGATGCTAAACAATGGGGCAAAGATTGGTGGTGGAGGCAAGATGGGAGTGGCGAATTGTGTAGTAAAGATTATGTTAAGGAGTGGATAGGGAGTCAGATTTGCCCGTCAACAAATCCCGAGTGGGATGAAGAAAAGAAGAGCATTCAGGAGAAAAATGAAGGAGACCACTCAACACCACTAGATAAGTTGGAAGAAGGAATTGAGCCCCATCTACAAGGGTTTGAGAAGAAAGAGTCAAGATGGAGGAAAAACCGCAAGAAAAAGCCTAGAAAGATGCAAGAGTGGTGGAGAGAAGAGCACCTAGCTGAGATTAGCAAGAAGGGAAGTGGTAATAGGCTGAAGAGCCTTGAGACCAAGTGGAAGAAAGGCTTCAAGATGCCACGTTTCGGTTTAGGCAGGCGGTTCTACTTTTGGAGGCGAAAGAACTTCGCTGAGCAGAGTCAGAATGAGTGTGATGAGAACGGTGAGTTCAGCTTCAGAAGGGGATGGAAGAAGAGCAAGAACAACCAATCTGTTGGCAGTGACATGTGGAGTGGAGACCTATTCAGCCGCGAGCTGAGCAGCACAACTAGCATGAGAGGGACATTGTGTTATGTTGCACCGGAATACGGTGGCTGTGGATACTTAATGGAGAAGGCTGATATTTACAGTTTAGGAGTTCTGATCCTTGTAATTGTGTCTGGTAGAAGGCCGTTACATGTTCTTGCCTCGCCGATGAAGCTTGAAAAGGCCAATCTAATAAGCTGGTGTAGACACTTGGCTCAAGCTGGAAATATCTTAGAACTTGTGGATGAGAGATTGAAAGATGAGTTCAACAAGGACCAAGCCAGCTTGTGCATCAACCTGGCCATCACTTGCCTGCAGAAAATGCCCGAGTTGCGACCGGATATCGGCGAGATTGTCAGGATTTTGAGAGGGGAGATGGATCTCCCTCCATTGCCTTTTGAGTTCTCTCCATCTCCGCCTTCCAAGTTGTACAGCAGGTCAAGAAGAAAACACAAGGTCACTGCAGAGTAGGCTCTGTAACATTCTGTCCCCCCCCCACCCCCTTTTTTTTTTTTGGGTAACTCTCTTTTACAGTCTTCTAATTGGGTTTCTTAGCCGAGTGTAAAATAGCAGAGAGGAGTGGATAATCCAATGAAAATTTGGGGACATTAATGCTTCTGTTTGCATTATGTGGATAAAGTTGAATGTATATTAGATAGAATTCTGCTTCTGTTTCTATGATTTCCTTTCTGTTTTCCGGCTCATTGACTCTTGTTCATCTTCACAGAATCTGTAAACTGCTATTTGCATTCACGTTTTCTTTTTCTATTATTTATTCTGAACAAAGGCGAGGAGATTTGAACTTAGATAAGGGTGTAGATTTAACAGTTTCTTTCTCTCAAGGATTTTTTTTCTTGGTTTGAAGCAAGATAAGAAATTGTAAGATTTGCTTTCTGAGTAGTGGTGTCGAATTTGACTGAGAGATGTGTTTTCTTTGCTCTTCTTCTTTCTTTTTTCTTTCCACTAACTCGTAATTCCATGTCAACCTGCCCTTAATGATTCAATCTTCACTTTCAACGGCCCTCAATAGAACAGTGCTTTACCCAAGCTCGAGAGACTTAAAAGCCTTTTAAGGAAAAAAGTTTGAAAGCTTTCTCTAGTCTTTTTCTTTTCACCCTTAATTCTGTATGCTCAAATGCAAAAGCTTGCTTTGTTATAGATCTGTCATCATAGTGGAAATAAAAGTACATCATTATATTTTTGACAGTTCCTTACAATGAGATAACAGTAAGTAAAGTTCAATGTGAACAGGAGGATTTCGCATCCAACCGGTATCGTTACCACTCATCGGGATGTTTAAGTGGGTTTCGATATGATTCTGAAATGAGTTTAAGGGTGGGGGCTGCACATGGTTTTTTATTTTATTTTAAATACGATGGTCGGTCCGCCATAAATAATCAAGGTAATGAAGTTCATTTTTTGTTGAGTGGAGCAAAATGAGTGGCATGATTGCTCATGCAAAACGTTGGTTGATGTACTTTTTGTTGACTGGTCAGGAAACACTAAAGTCGTAATCACCGGCCAATTTCAAAATCACTGCACAAAGTATATATCATTCACTCACGAACAAAAGGTTAGGTTATGACTAATCCATTTTTTTTCCATAATTTTCTACTGGCAAAAAAAAATAATAATAATAAAATAAAGTTTGGGAATTTTGAATTTTCCATTTCAATCACACAAATAATTTCCTCTCGGGTCATGATTACGACATGGGTTCATAATGTAATAAATTGATAAAGAAAGTAATTTTCTATGGTGATCCAATGAAATGAAACGAACTAAATATATAGAATACGACACTAAGATAATAAACGACATAAATGGAAAACTACAATACGTTGGTGTAATACAACAAAAAAAAAACGACATCATCATGCAGTAGCTGATTGACTACAATCACTCTGGAGAGTATAGAACAACAAAGTTGAGATTAGATGGTTTGGATGAGTCTAAGAGCCTTTTCTACTTCGATCATGTTAGGCCTCTCGTCGGTTTTTACTTTCTCACACCTCTGCACAAGCTTAACTTATTCTACTACTTGTGCTCTGCTCTCTTCTCGCAGGTAAATCTCACAATATTTTGTCAGTATTTCCTCCAAAATATGATCCGACAGAAGACTTGAATTAGAACTTGCTCTATCGGAAAGCTCCGAATGCCACGATACTAACTGATGAATTCTCTTCCCTGTTAGGACATCACACAACAAAACACCAAAGGCAAACACATCACTCTTTTCTGTGTAACGTCCTTGACCCAGAACTAAAACATCGTTTGCACCAGACCGTTCTACATCGTACCGCTTCATCAGCGCCTCCGGAGCCATATACCCGAAGGTCCCACAAATTTCTGCATCAACATGGTTTTTACCCTCGGGAATCGGGACTGCATCTAAAAAATTGGATAGCTTCACATTGTCATTTACGTCTAAGAAGATGTTACCGGGGTTTATATGTCGATGGATGATCGTTTTTGAGAGACCGTGGTGGAGATATGCAACCGCATTTGCTATTGCTATAACAATCCTCAACTTGCGCTCCCAGGACAGTTGTAGCATTTGATTCTTGGCATAGATATAATTCTGAAGATTTCCGTTTGTGGGGAATTCATAGACCAGAAAAGGAAACTCTGTTTCGAGGCAGCAGCCTAACAGCTTTAGAACATTCTTGTGGTTGCTCATCCTTGACGCTATCGCGACTTCATTTGCAATTCTTTCTAGTGTAGCATTTCTGTTTTCTTCAAACTTTTTCACCGAAATTTCACGGCCTTCGTGAAGTCCTTTGTACAGCTTGTAGTCATAGTCCTCGTGTATCATCCACCGGAACTCGCCAGTTGCTTTCTTGAGTTCATGAGCAGAGTAGGACCGAATGGGATTGCAATCCCCATTGTGCAAACTAATGACCTTTTCTAACACCGCAGCTCCATTCTTCAAGAAGAAACCATTCTTTTTTCCCTTATCTTTCTTGTTTCCAAATCCTGTAGGGAACATGATGGAATCTCTAATTTGATAGGACTGAAATTGGCTTTAGCTTTTCAAGTTAAAAAGATATATTTCTCCGAAAAAGAAGAGTCCATACAAAGATGGCTCAGAACATAACTAAGCAATCTTGTTTTTTTATTTTGTAAAATACAGTAATTAAAACAATAGTAATAGTAATCCTAGCTCTTGACATGGTCAACTTGGACATTTTATCGTTGACCGGAAGCTTCCTTTGAAGTTCCTTAATGCGTTGTAGTATATCCTTGGTTGAAACTACATGAGAAAAACAAGTGAAGAAGAAAAAAAGGAAACTAAAGACAAAAGGAGGTAGCCAACATAGGCTAGAAAAACTTTAGAAATATGGAAAACTCTTGTCAAACACAGTTTTACGGACTGGGTCTATGCACGCAGAGTTTGACCAACAACGTGAAAACAGACCGACCTAACGTACAACGACATTAATGGAAAAAATAACGATCGCTTGTAAAACAACAGTATCTCTTAAAATGTCAAATATTTTATTTTGGAATGTAACGAACAAAAAAAAAAAATCCATCGAACTATAAATTTCTAAACGGCATCAACATACAATTACTGAAGGAAAAAAATAACATTGAAAAAGATAATA
>JAFMPE010111195.1:0-12485 GCA_024759925.1 Ficus religiosa | reverse complement strand
TTTCCATTCATACTTTCATAAAATGAAATTAATTCCTTAAAAAGGAAAATAGGAACGTTGAAAAATCGGGTATTACATGTCAAATCTTCAATATATAAATCTCGAATGTAATAATTTGAGGCAGACAGTGAATTTCACTTTTCACATGAAAAATTTCACCGAACTTCTATTGACTGTTGATGACTTTCTTAGTCGTCTTTTCTTGTTCCTTTTTTTTTTTTCAACATGATACATACACTATCAGGGGGATCGGTCCATTTGCATACAATATTATGTTAGATTGACAAAGAGTAAATATATTTATAGTTTAAAAGTGAAACCAAATTAGTAGGAAATCCATAGATTTTTTTTTCATAATACATGTCATGAGATTAATACGTACGTAGTTTATACTTTGTTTTAAAATAAAGAAAATTTGCAATGACTTGTATTACCACTGGAAAATATAAGCCTTTATAAGAGTGCCTAAGAACATTGGCACTGAGTCAAACCAAACAAAGCTATTACACTGAGAAATGGCAAAAGTCGCCAAACAATGGGCCTTAATATTCTCATGGCAAGAAACAAAATAAACACTACCACTGTGAGCATAATTCATGACATCTAAAATGTCGCCAATGATGGGGGCTTCCCAAGCATGAGGAGCAAGAGAAGGAACAGCTCACACAATGTTCATTGCATCAGACTTAAAGATCCAATTTCGGAAGCCAAGAGTATTGGCCAAGAAGACACCTTTCTGGCCCGCCAAACATTCTGCTGAGTGGAAAGAAAAAGACCTCGCCACTCATTTGGAGCATGCCGGCAGAACATGGCCTTCATCATCTCTGATCACTTAATGTGCTGCATGATAGAAGCATCCACATTTATTTTTGACTGTACCACTCAACGGTTTGCTCCATTTTCTAGTGAGCAGAGAGGCTTTATGTTGTCTATGCCTATCTAAATTGTTTCATAGTAAAAAATCTCCCAGCAGGTCCCCAACCCAACCCAACTAATAACACCAACACTGTCAATCGCCCGGCCCTCGTGGACCATAAAATTTCATAACTTCCAAAGATACCAAGACAACATGCAGAAGATCCCCATATCATCACCCTTTCTGAATTTTGGAATATGGAGGCATAAAAGATTAAAACAGCCACATGGAAAAGAACTCAAAGTTGACCATAATGCACATCTCCTCCATACTGCTTTTACTTGGCCACAATACCATAATGTGTGGCTAGTATCTTCGGTATCTTCTTGGCATAATGGACATAAGGGAGAGGCGTTCATACCTCTACAAATATGGTGCTGCTTTACAATGTTAAGATGAAAGAAACTGATGATAAGTGATTTTGTATAATATAATTAGTTAGCTAATCAGTTGTAACTAATCAGTTGAGCTGTTAGCTTTCTGTTTTGAGTTTGTTAGATGTAGTTATAAGGCTGTGCCATGTGTACAAATAATATTGGTAGTTGTTAGACTATTTATAGTCAACTTTTGTACAGCTTTCAATCTAATGAGAATTGCAGATTCTTTAAGCTTTCTTATTCGGAATATTCTCTCTTCTTCTCCTTCTTTCTTTCTCCTTCTCCTACGTTCCCTCTCTTCAACATTTTCTCAATTCTTTACATGGTATCAGAGCAGTGATTGAATTTTTGTTGGTGATCAGAGTTCTTTATCGGAGATCGCCATGGGAGAAGCGTCTTTGAGCTATTCTGCTATTGCTACTCGATTAACTTCTGTGATCTTTTCTCACACGATTTCATCCAAATTAGACAATAATAATTTTCTTGTTTGGGGTCGTCATGTTTGTAACGCTCCCACCTACATAGGGCCGTTACCATGCTTACATACCAAATCTTATGGCAACCCACCTTACGTGGCCACTACTTCAAACTTAACATACTTAAACATACTCTCGTACTTTGTAAGAAAATGCGGAAATACTTTTTTTTTCTTTTATTTTTAATATAAATTTCTTTTTAAACTCAACTTAATCTCATACTCATATATATGTATTTGACTAAGTACTGAGTTTTAAAACTATTTTAAAATGTTGGATAAACCATACTAATTATCATAGTAGAAAAAAGTAAACACTGTCCCAATACTAAGTACCGGTGCCCTCAAAATAGTTTAACATATCACAAACCTTTTTTTTTTTTTTTTCAGAACACGTGGCAATGTCCAACCCAAATTTCACAGTCAGCAGTGTCATCTCACCACAATCTTGTATCAAGCATTGCCGGTAGGTTGCTTACCTACAGCATGAACGTAAGTTATGAGCTTATACTCAGTAAGTACAACTTTCTATTCCTCAAAAACATTTTTAGTAAAAGAATGCATGAATTGATAATGCATAAACCAGTTATGCTTTCTTATAAATCGATTATGCTTCCATTATGAACTTATTTCTGAACTTATTATCTGGCTTAACATGTGGGCCCCTTGTGTACGTACCAAATGCGCACAATCCATAGAAAGCTAGGTTTGCAAGGTCTCTAATAAATCTAGGAATCATGTAAGCCTTCATGATCTGGCGGAAGGTCGTAGTATCTTGAAACACGTATAATCCTCCACGATCTGACGGGAGGTTGGTACGACACTTTACTTATCTTGGTTTAGTCTTAGTCTTGTCATGTGATTTATTATTAGTGAGCATGCTTACATGATGCCACGATAATAAAACATAAATCATAGTGAACATGCTTCATGATGTCACAATAATAAAACATAAAACATAAAACATGTGCACATCATGTAAATCAATGCATGAACTTTTGAAAAACATGTAAAGCAATAAAAACATTTTGCCCATACTGTAGGCGGAGTTGCACTTATAAGTCATCCTACGCTCTTGGTCTATCGTCCAAACATAGCACAACAACAGGTCATACTCCTATTTCAAACGGGGTGTAACATAAGAGTCATTCTATCTTACCATAAACCATAACATTCAATACTGGTATCCTTCATCAGCATTCACCAGTAACCCTATGTCCCGCCAAATACTACCATGATATCCTATTCGGTTACTAAATCTAACACTAGGGCACATGACCCAATTACAATCAAACAGTATCTTGTTTGATTACTTAATGAAACATTGGGTTCAGGGTCCAATCATACTTAAATAGTAATTAGTATCTTATTAGGTTACTATTAGTAACCCTGGGTATAAGCCCAAATCATATTTAGATTAAAATCTTATTGAGTTACTAAGGCCCAATTACTTTTAAAGTCATACCTTATTAGGTTACTATTGGTAACCATGGGCTTTAGGCCCAACCCAATAGCTTGGGTATTCTATTCGATTACTAATTGTCATCATCTTATTACTATTTTTTAAAATAATTTTTGATATAATAAATTTAGTAACCTATCCGATGACTATATGTCTTACTATATACTTGGCCCGATTTATTTATTTATTTCTTTTCTTTACTAGACTTTGTTTGGTTAACCATTTTATAAACTGTTTTTAATAAAACTATTTAAGTCTGGAAGAATTTGCTGAAAATAGTCCCATAATTCCAATTATCAGTGCATGTGCAGGAATTGCCTGTTCATGCACTGTTTTGAAAATCCTGTGCAGGAATTTCCTGTTTCCTGCTTAGTTTTTAAGATCCAGTTTTATTTAAAAATCCATTCGGAGTTTGAAAAAGTTTTCTTCATGAAAGTTTTAGATCTTGAAAAACCCTACAACTTTCATTCATTGCTCAAAACTTGGTTCTACCTTTAACCTATCCGTTTTGCTTGTTTAAACTGCCTGGTTGTCTGGGTAGACCAGGTTCGGATTTTCATAAAAACGGAAGCCTTTGGAGCTTATTTTCAAAATCTGTCCATGCTACCCCCTAGGGTTTTCAATTTTCTACAACTTTGTAGTTTTAAATATTTCTAAATTCGGCCTCTAAAGGCTTCAAAATTGACTTTTCAGACTAATGCCCAGTTTTACCCGAAAACTGGCAGTTTTACCTTTGGTTGATTTTTACGCAAAATTACGTACACCCTACCTCAAACGGTCGTAACCGTGAGCCTACGACAAGCATGCAGTGTTTTACATAAGGTTTCCATCATCATGCATTGGTTTCTCATCCTTACAAACCCAAATGGTAACTTTTATCAAATTAGGGTTTTGGGTTAACTTTTTAACCCTCCATTCATCATACAACATCATCATCCTTATCATTCACACATTACATCTTCTTAGGTACATGGGGGACATACTACAAACACATGATAAGCATCCATACATTCCATATAATCTCTAACATATAATATCATAAACATGCATCAAATCACAAATCATGACCACTAACCCTAATCAAGCACATACAGCAATCAATCAAAACTATTGCATGAAAAATAAAAGTGAACTTATGCTCTTACAAACCCAACATGCAATACACTTAAACTTTTGAATCACAACATAATTGAATTACTTAAAGGGTTTAGGAGGGTTACCTTTAAGTCTTGAAAATGGCTCTAGGTCTTGGATCAAAAATTCCCTCTCTTTTTCTTCCTCAAAAATCCGACCACTCATCATTTTTTTTTTCTCTTTGGCTTCGGCTCCTAGGGTGAGAAGGAGAGAGAAAGAGTTGAAAGAGAAGCAAAAATTTGGGATCCAACTAATGGTTTTTCTTCCACACCCCACCCCTATTTATAGGTGAAAATTCTTGATTTTCTTATAATTATTTTTATTCTTAAAATTACAATTAGGGTTTAAAAGCAAAATACTTGCTTAAAGACCCCCTTAGGTGGCCGGCCATGTGGCTGAATTTGGGACCAAAATTTTCATCAAAGTTATCCACTAAATCATCCAATCAAAATCTTTCACACATTTCTTTTTAATTTCCAAAAATCCCAAAATTCAAATATTTATCCTTACTTACTTAGCCTCCAAGTAATGCCTTGTTTGGCATTCACTCTTAATATACAGTCCATTTTCTTACTAATGCAGATATTACAAATAATGTTTTCAACTATTAACAGTACTGTAATACTAAATTACAGTCCATAATTCATCTGCACTTAACTGGACTGCGTATGAATTTTTCTTAGGACTTGAAACTACTAAGTCCTTATTGCTCCAAATATTATTCTTGATTTTTCTAGAGTGGTCTCATGCCTTATTCTTACTTCCTCATCCGTAATGATGGTTTTTCACAGTGTAATTTCCATGCTACTTACTATACTGCAGTACCGTCTTAATCATATCTTAAATCATATCATCCTGGTCAAACTTTGACCGGAATAAAATCATAAATCCTTCTTCTGCCTCTTTCATTAAAAGACCTCATACTTAACATACTAACTTATTTTTGAGTCTCATAGCTAATTAAAACGAGAACTCAAACATATACTGATAATAAAATTATGAAATTCACATTGATATTTATAATTTTCATGAAGCATTACATAACACATAGTACGGACTTAAATTTCTTTACATATATGAGTCCGTAAAAATTCTGGGTATTACAATGTTCTCGCCACAATCAAGGGTCATCGTCATCAAGATTTCCTCTCAAACTCGGTGAATCCGCCATTGAAGTTTCTTTCTCCTGAAGAAGCAGTTTTAGGGCAAATTAACCCAGCGTTTCAGGAATGGGAACAACAATATCAGCTAATTGTTTCTTGGCTATTGGCTTCTATGTTGAATGAAATTCTTCCACAATTGGTGAACCGTGAGACTTCTGCTCAAATTTGGCATACTCTTGAGGTATACTTTGCCTCTTAGATCTGGGCAAAAAAGAACCAGTTTAAGACTCAATTGCAAAATACTAAAAAGGATTTCTTTCTATGAATGAATTCTTGTTAAAGATTCATACTTTGGTAGATTTACTTGCTTTAGTTGGTCATAGACTCTCTCCAAAGGACCACATAGATGCCATTTTCAATGGCCTGCCTTTGGAATTTGATATATTCATGTTGTCTATGAGTGTGAGGTCAGAAGAGGTTATTGTGGAAGAAATAGAGGCTATTCTTCTTACTCAAAAGGCTAGGATTGAGAAGAACAATAAGTTGACTGATGGTTTTGCTAGTATGGCTAATGTGGCTATGGCAGGTAGTAATAGTTTTGGAAGTCAAAAGTCTTTTGGTGGCTCAAGTGCTAGTTCTAGTGGTGGTCATTCACAGGGACTGTCTCATGGTCTTGGGTCTAGAGCTGCACAAGGTTTTTATCATGGTATTGGAAATTTTCAGAATTTCTCTCGAGGTTCTGGTAATTTTTCTCATAGGGGAGGTTCTGACAACAAGGGCTAGAGTCATCTTTCAAGAGCTTTTTCGGCTAATGCTTTTGGCAAGAAACCATTTTGTCAAATCTTTTTCAAACTTGGACATGTGGCTTTACAGTGCTATTATAGGTTTGACAGATCTTTTACTAGATCTGCATAGTTTCATCACCAAACCCATATGCAAGGAAATGTTGCTCAACTCTCATGCCCTGAATCTTCAAATCTTGTAGCTATGGTGGCCATACCTGAAGCTGTTGAAGATGCTTACTGGTTTTATCCTGAAGAAATGAGTGACACAGAGTGGTACCCAGACTCTAGTGCAATGAATCACATTATCTCTGATTCAGCTAACTTGATGACCAAAACTGAATTCCTTGGTCCTGATCAAGTTCACATGGGAAATGTTAAGGGACTTGTCATTCAACATATTGGTCATTCTGCATTTTCTTTACCTTTCCTATCATCCAAAACACTCACTCTAAAACAACTGTTACATGTTTCTGAAATTAGTAAAAACTTACTTAGTGTTTCCAAATTTGCTCAAGATAACCAAATTTTCTTTGAATTTCACCCTACTACTTGTTTTGTCAAGGATCTCAAGTCCAAGGTGGTCCTACTGGTGGGACATCTTAAAGGAGGTTTATATGTTTTCGATAGCAATCAAATCAGCCTCAAGAAACTCCCAACTGTGTCATCTTCCAACAAGTCTAGTCCTTTCTACTCAACTCATATTTTTCCTTCTAACTTTCCTTCTATCAATGTTGCTACAAAATTTGATAATTGTGTTAGTTCTCATGATTCTATACTCAAAGGTTCTAATAAGTATGTACAAAATTCTATTGCTAATAAGCCTAGTCAATTTGACCTGTGGCATAATAGGTTAGGTCACCCTTCAAAAAATATTGTCAAAGTTGTACTTTCAAAATGTAATCTGTCAAATGTGAATAGAAGTCCTTTTTCTGTTTGCAAATATTGTTGTCTTGGCAAAATTCACAAACTTCCCTTCCCTTCTTCTACCATTGTTTATACTAAACCTTTGGAACTAATTCATTCAGATCTTTGGGGACCATCTCCAGTCCTATCATCCAGTGGATATAGATATTACATTCACTTTGTTGATGCCTTTTCACGTTTCACTTGGCTTTATCTACTGAGAAATAAATATGAGGCATTCCAAACTTTTCTTCATTTCAAGGCTTGAGCTGAAAATCAGTTAGTGTATTATATCAAAGCATTGCAAACAGATTTGGGTGGGGAATTTCGAGTCTTCATTGATTATGTTCAAACTAATGGAATAGTACATAGAAATTCTAGTCCCCACACTCATAAACAAAATGGGGTAGCAAAGAGAAAGCATATACATATTGTAGAGAAAGGGCTAACACTTTTAGCCCAAGCTTCCATGCCCTTCAAATTTTGGGACGAAGCCTTTAGGACTTCTGTTTTACTTATTAACCAATTACCTATTCCCTTGCTAGACTATAAAACACCTCTTGAAACCTTTTTTAACACCCAACCTATTTACTCTCAATTGAAAGTGTTTGGCGGTACCTGTTATCCTAACATTAGGCCCTAAAATAAACACAAACGTCAATATAGATCTACACCATGTACTTTCCTTGGCTATAACCTAAACCACAAAGTGTATACACTAGTAAAAATTATGGATTTGACGACAATTATTAACCATTGTGTAAAGTTTACACAATGGTTAGACAACAGTTATGGAATGTTTTGAGATACCACGATGGTTCACACCGTCATCGAATAGAGAAAAAATGGAGCAAATTTCGCTAAAGTGAGAACTTTATACGACTATTTTTAACAAAAACCATCGTGTAAAGTACTATTTTTGTTCAAAACTGTCATGTAAAGTCTAACATAAATTAAAAAATATTTTGGCATTTTTTGGTGATTTCCCACGGGTGGCCTATCCCGTGTGTTATCCAATATGCGGCCCAGGATATGATTGACAAAATATTAGCTACATTGTATCAAAATAAAAAAGCCATCCATTACATTACCAATTTACATATCATAATTAATGAATTGCATTACAAATTTAATTCATTCTCCCTTAATCAAATCCATATCATCCCAAGTATAAAATTCTTTTCTTTCAAGTATGTCAATTCCATTCAACACTATGTCCCTCATAAAACCTAAAACAAAATAACCAAATTCAACACTTCCCTATTGGTGAGGACAAGGACGATTTAAAATTTTTGTTTTATAGTCTCGTCTCCTTTTAATCCCTTCTCCAGCTATAAGCTTCCAATCCATTAGGGCCCTAGTAAGTTTTCAAAATTCAAAATAATTAAGATGCATATCATTAAGATTAAATCAAACAAAATTCCATTTTGACATTTCATCGAGCATGTGGTGGGTGGAAAAAAAAAATGCTTAGAATATTGTGTGTTCATAGATCTTAAAATGCCAAAAAAATTACACAAAAGATTCGTCTCCAAAGAGCAACAATAAAAAAAAAAATTGAACATCAATAAATATAGAAATTACACTCCAAGCAAGTTATAAAAGAATTGTGTGTTAGTATTTTTATTGGAAAACAAGAAATTGAGCAATATGGAAGTCACCTTGCCTTTCTTTGATGCAAAATAGTCACAGCCTTGATGGAAAGACATGGTGGCAGTGGAGGTGGCGACGGCGGCTGCAAAAAAAGAGAGAGAGGGGAGGGCGACGTTGAGGGCGATAGGAGAATGAGGGGGAGGGGATGGTGGCGTTGTGGGCAACGGCCGAATGAGGAAGAGGGGAGTGTGGCGGCGGCGTCACCAGGAGAATAAGAGAGAGGGTAAGATGGCAGCGGGGAGTGCAGCGGTACTGTCGGCAGGCGGGTGAAGGAGATAGTGGGTAGGAGAAATCTTTGAGTGGTCAAGAGAGAGAAAAATGAAAATGATGAGAAATGATGAAGAAAGTGGATTTAAGTTAAGGGTTTACGCGCGAATTTCAAAGCACAAAATTTCAAATTTTTAGAGTGATTTTCAGAACATTACACAACGGTTTCCATAAACTATCGTGTAATCTCGGAGATTTAAGTTGTGGGTTTATGCGTGAATTTCAAAGTACAAAATTTCAAATTTTTAGAGTGATTTTCAGAAGATTACACTACAGTTTCAATAAACCATCGTGTAATCTCGGGTTTACATGACGGTTTTAATAAACCATCGTGCAATTAGGTTTTAAACGACGATTTTTATAAAACCGTCATGTAATCTCCGTTGTCTAAGCTAACTTTTGTAGTAGTGATAAATGCTTAGGCTCAAATAGTAGGATTTTCATCTCTAGGGATATCATTTTTTACGAATTCAACTTTCCTTTTGCCAATAAAAACTCTTCTGCATCTACTGTCTCACCTGTGTCACCTTCCATACATACCTCTCTTGAAATTTTATATCCTTACAACTAATTCACTCATTTATTTGTGCCAAGTCAATCTGATCTGTGTCAAGGTGGAAGAAGTACAAATGAACCAATTGTTACTACTTCTATCCCAAATCATTCTGAGTGTGTACATGATATGGATGTAGGGATTCAAGAGGAGCCTCTAGTGAGACAACACCATTCAATGATCACAAGGTCAAAGAATGGCATTTACAAGCCAAAGGTTTTCATGGCCACAAGAGAACTTTCTTTGGTTGCTGAGGCCTTGCAATCTTCTCACTGGAAACAAGCTATGATAGATGAGTTTCTGGCATTTTTCCCGCATGAGCCAATTAATTTAAACATGTTTTGTTTTTATATACGAAAAAAAGTTTTATTTTCTCCTAGTCATGTGACATCCTTCCCCAGCCCATGTTTTGATTTGAAAAAGAAAAGAAAAGAAAAATAAAATAAAAGAATAATAAGAACAGCCAGTGGGATTTAAATTTTGAGTGGTTATTATCTTAAATTAACCACCCATTCCAAAATGTCGAAAAGTAAATGACTTGAAAAAAAAAAAAAAAAAATTTCTCTAGTGGGCCGAAAAGGGCGACCATCTGGTCGTCTTCTTGACGTTGAAAAAGGAAACCACAGATTCGTCTTCACTCTTTTAAAGTATTCACTCTTCGTCTCTGGCCTTGGGTGTTACAAAACTGTGATTTTGTCAAATATTCTGATTTTTGAGTCATGCTTTATTCAACCCACATGACGTTGTTTGGACGTTTTATTCAATTTAATATTGAACAACTTTCCCACCATCTGTTTGTTGCTTTGCCTAACTGAAGTTATCTAACCTTATCTAACCCTACTCTGCCCTCAAAACCATGTTGATATTCTCGTTACCATCCAAATTTCATTAATTCAAGGCCAGCCTCTTAACCGCAACATACCTCACAAAACTTCAAATGCGTATAGTTTTTTTTTTTTTTTTTTTTTTTAAATTAACTCGGGAGATTTGAAATTTACTTTTTGGATGGAGTCACGTTTGAAATCGTTAAAGTTAATCTTGTATATATTATCATGTGAACACCGAGCATTTTATGACGGAATGTAAAGAACAAATTATCCTTGTTGTGCAATTATAACCGTTTGCTCGGATTAAAACTTTCAAAAGCTAAGAAAAAGAAATTAAGCACAGTCAATGAATTTTGATAAAGTGAACATTTGGAACCTAAATAATTTAAAATATAAATATTATAATAATTATAAGGTAAAAGTCAAGCCAACAATCAGTAGAAATCATTTGTTAAATATTTGATATTTGGCTATATTTTGTAGCAAAATTGTCACAAAATTTAGTAGGGCTATGTACGAAACCTGTGAACCCATCCAAACCATTCGGCCCCGCCCCGCCCCGCTAGCTGGTTTGAATGGGTCCATGTCATCACTCGTTTGTTTTGGGCTGGTTTTCTACCCACTGGCCATCACTTATGGGCAGGTGCGTGTTTCACTCTTTGGGTTGTGGGTTCAACCCGCCCACCCGTCATTTTTTTAATTAATAATATATATTTTTTCCTTTAATAAGAGTACAAGACTCTTTAATGAAGTTACTAGTAGTTTAATTGTTTTTTGGATTTTATTATTATTATTGTTGTTGTTGTTTTTATTTAGATATTATGTTTGCAATTAGAATCAATCTTACTTTTTTTTTTTCCCGTCTCTCCAAGCTTAACATTTTAGCAGGTTCGACAATTGAATTGAAGATCTAAGCTTGTTTCAATTAAAAAAAAAACAATAAAAAAAATAAAAGAAGAATAAAAAAATTACAAAATTGTTTTCAAAATTCTCTATCCACCCGCCACACTGCACGCCCCCACCCACCTTCATGGTGGTCGAGGCTGGTTTGGGATTTTCAAAAAATCTTAATCTTCCAACACGCCCACCACCCACCCGTCACTAGCTGAACCCACCCATGCATAGCCCTAAAATTTAGTATATGTTAAATTTAGCATCAATACAACACTTCATTATAGAGTTTTTTTTTTTTTTTTTTTTTTTAAATTCAAATACCAAAATTTATCATTGATACAACTTTTGAGTATTGCATTGAAGGTACTCTTGTTACACAAGTTTATATGATGCAGGTGGATAGCAGGGGAACTTGAATTGTAGCTAGTTAAGTCCATATAATTTTAGACAAGTGATGCCAAGCTGGAATTGTAGCTAGTTCGGTCCATACAATTGTAAACAAGTGATGACGAGTTTAGACCATTGACTATCCCAATAATAAGTTAGCACACTATTTCCAATCTAAAAAATTCGATTCAATTAAAATCAAAATCTATTATTTTTATTATATATTTTTTTCCCCCTTAATCGGCATCAATCTCCATTTTCTACATCACAAACACTCGTTCATTTTAGATTCCTAATTCAAATTAGAATTTTGCAGTTCAAGACATGTGCCAAATCAAAGCACAAAAAAGTCCGTCTCAAATGGTCCGCGCTTGTCAAGCCGACAGTCCGCGGGAAAGGAACTATAATCTCTTATATTCACTGTTTTGCCATTTGCGGTTGAGATGATGAGGACCTCTTTTCCTGCTCTGCTCCCACCAACTCCTTTTTAACTTAATTAAATTGCTTTCATTAATACTACCTCCTTCCATAACCTCCCCCACTAACACTCTCTTCTCTTCTCTTCACTTTTTAGTCCCCTAAAAACCCCTTTTCCCTATTTCAGATCTCCTTCACCAAGACCAACATTTCATTTTTTTTTTTTTTTTCCTCTCATTCCTTTACTGATCAAACATGGAAAATGAAAACCGTTTCATTATTTTCAGATTCACTACTTTTCTCACAATCTTATTTTTCTTCTTTTCCACCAT